>WEIU01007833.1:302743-315743 GCA_013389925.1 Aegithalos caudatus | reverse complement strand
CTGCACCTTCACCTGCATCTGCACCTGCATCTGCATCTGCACCTGCACCTGCATCTGCATCTGCATCTGCACCTGCACCTTCACCTGCATCTGCACTAGCACCTGCATCTGCACCTGTGCCTACACCTGCACCTGCGCCTGCGGCTGTGTCCAGCTCTGACATCCCCAGCACAGGAGCTGCTGGAGTGAGTCCAGAGGAGGTCCCACAGCTGCTCTGAGGGCTGGAAACTCCCTGTATGGAGCTGGAGAAAAGGCTCCAGGGGGACCTCAGAACACCTGCCGGTGCCTAAAAGGGCTCCAGGAGAGCTGGAGAGAGACTTGGGACACCCTGGAGTGACAGGACAACGGGGAATGGCTTCCCACTGTCAGAGGGCGGGGATAGATGGGATATTGGGAAGAAATTCTTCCCTGCAAAGGTGGGGAGGCCCTGGCACAGGTTGCCCAGTGAAGCTGTGTTTGCCCCCTCCCTGGAAGTGTCCAAACCCAAGCTGGATGGGCCTCTGAGCACCTTGATCTACTGGAAGGTGTCCCTGCCCATGGCACAGGGAAGCAACAAGATGATCCTAAAGGCCCCTCCTTCTAACCCAAATAATTCCTTGATTCCATGAAAATCAGCGTTAATCACAGCCTGGCTTACCACCCAGCAGTAATAAAAGTTTTTGTCTGGGCTTGATTTTTGTCAGAAGTCACCAAAACACCACCTCCTGAAGATGGGAGGGTGGGGAATGGGGACCATCTTCTGCAGCATATGGGATATGAGCTCCTCCTTTACTCCCTGTGCTTCCTGCAATGCCCCATCAGTATGAATTCCACTGTAAACTCCTTGATTGCCTGCAGACTACACTTTGACACTCACCTTGAGGTCATGGGCCTCTTTTTCCCCTGTTTCTTTCCCCAAAGCTGTGCCTGGCTCCTCAGCAGTCACATAGAGACATACACGTGTATCCAACCCTTCATCAAAGAAAAACACTTTTTTTTTTTTTTTTTTTTTTTTTTTTTTTTTTTTTTTTTCCCACATGGCCCCCAAATGGTCTACTCTGGATTTTTTTTTTCACCTATGGGAGAAACAGAGGGACCCAGGAACCTCCCAGTAGCCCCAGTGCACAGAGAGCTGGCCACCACCCATCTCCATCCCCTGAGCCCTGGGCAGAGCAGGCCAGCTGGCCTCAGCCACCCAGATGCCACAACAACCCAAGGCACATTCCAGTGTTTTTTCCTCTTTTGTGAGCAAAACAAGCAGCAGCACACAGCCCACCCACCGGCGATGTGCTGAAATGGAAAGGCTTGAGAAGAGCACTTGGGTTTTCCTTTAGGGGTCTCTCCTTGGGATTTTCATCCACACTGACATGCCGGGCTGGGAAAGCACCTGAGGAGATGGCACGGCCTGTCCGAGTCAGTAACTCGGCAGCTCCCAGAGATTTTCCTGGTATTTCTGACCTGCTGCCATCTATCATGTCAAAAATCCCACTGCTGGAGAGGAGTCTGGCACCAAGTCAGCACGGGCACTGTGACAGCCTGGTGGGGGACAAAGCCAGCCCCCACAGCCCCCACAGCCCCTCCAGACAGCATCACCCACACCCAGAGACCCTCTTCACCCATACAGCCCCCTCAGGGGCTGGGGGAAGCTTTGGGGCACCCCTGTGCTGCTGCTGGGTGCCTTCTCTCCTGCAGAACAAATCTGGTGGGACATGGGACAGCTGCTGGTTTTAGGCCCGTCACGGGGGCCAAGCTCAGCGTGTCACTCCAGGGATTTGGGGGGCTGAATTCTAAGGGGAATTAGCAAACTGGGTGTTTCACAGTGGAATTTGCACCAGCTGGTCAAAGTTACCCACAGATGAGGGCCCTTGGAAAGAGGCACTAGTGCAAAAAGTGCCCAGAGAAAGCAATGTGGGAGGTGGAGGTTAAAGGAATTCATGGCTTTAAACTGAGAAGAGGGCAGGTTTATAGGGGATATTTGGAAGAAATTCTTCCCTGTGAGGGTGGTGAGGCCCTGGCACAGGTTTGCTCAGAGAAGCTGTGGCTGCTCCATCCCTGGAAGTGTCCAAGGCCAGGTTGGAGCAACCTGGCCTGATGGAGAGTTGTCCATGGCAGGGGGGTGGAACAAGATTGTCTCTAACATCCCTTCCGAAACAAACCATTCTAGGACCCTTTGAAAAGATTATCCCTTCTGAGAAGGCATCTGCCTCAGCATGCTGTCCAGAGCTGCAAAGCCCAGCTGGGAAGGTTGGGCACATATTGTGTGGCTATGTTACAGTCACTGTGGTGGCAGGGCAGCAATTTCATCCCCGTTTTTTCTCACTGCTTGCAGAATTCCCACTCCTGCCCCGAGCACGGACAACGTTGCCATCTCCTGGTGGCAACTGGTCCCCGTGAGAGGGGCGAGGTGAGTGGCCCAGGCAGGGGCAGTGGGCTTCCCAAAGCTCCCTGCAAACCCTTCTGGCTCTGTTCCCTTGCTGGGATGAAGCAGGGGAGCAGCGCTGATCCCCAAGCAGGGGAGGAAGCCAAGTGGGATGTGGAGGACAGGGATGCCCCACTTGCAGCTGCAGCTCTGCGCTCTGTTCCCCCCTCTCAAATTATCCCCCCCAATCCTGGTCTTTGGTGGGAGGAGCATTGCTTTCTGCTTTTCTGCTTCATTCCCTTCCCTTGGGGAAGGGAATGAACTGCTTGAGAGGCTGGCTTAGCCCAGGAGCCACAGCTGCAGCCCTGGCCCCCTGCCTCTAAAGCACCCATGTGAGCCCCAAACAAACCATTGATCAATCTCCAGCCTATCTGAGAGCAACACCCTCCCGCTGGCAGGCCTGTGGCAGTGGAGCCCAAAGCAGGATGGAGGGATGCTCCCAGGGATCCCCAATCCCTGCAGATGCCAAACGCAGCGGGAACCGGTGAGCGATGAACAGGAGAGGAGAGCAGATTGTTTCTTTTTTTTCTTTTTTTTCTTTTTTTTTTAATTAGACTAGGAAATATAATTTATTGCATAAAAATTAATTTGTTACAATAGGAATGCTAAACTTTATTTACAGTTCTTTAGTTTACAGAATAAACAGACGTGGGTTTAGAGGACGCCACCAGGCCCATCCCCTGGACATATAAATATGGAAACACATTTTGGAGCAAGAGATGGAGCACGACACGGACCACGGGGCTGCCTTTGCCAAAATGCCTGGCTGGAGAAAGCCCTGGGTGTGGAGGGCTCCTGGGAGCTGGCACCCACGGGAGATGGGAGGCAAACCCTGCATCCCCCCCTGCCCTGCTCCTGCTGCAGGTTCCCTGGTCAGGAAAATGGGGAGAAGCTCCCCAAACATGCACTTCAGCCAAGCCAGGTGGCTGCTGCCTGCCCGAAGGAAGGGGAAGATGAACATGGATGGATGGGGATGGAGAGAGGCACCCGTGGGCAGGACGGACGGAGGGATGGACGGACAGACAGACACACACCCCGGTGCAGTGATCCATCAGCCAGAGAATGGGAGCGAGAGAGATTTCGAGGAGACCTGAAGGAGCCTCCCACCCCTTGGAGAACACCGTGGAACTGAGAAAGGAGCCCTCGGAACCACGGGCAGCTGGATTGATCCATCGAGTCTTAACTGCCCTCCAAATTCCTCCTCAGCTCAGAGGGTCTCAGAAATGGTCAAACACAACCCAAAGGATGGATAAGCCCCTTCCCATGTGACACAGGAACCCACCCAGCAGCAGTTTTCCCATCCAGCACGAGGGGAAAAGATCCCTTCTCTCCCACAGCCTTGAAAACTCAGCAAGAAGTGAACCCCAGGGACCTTGAGACACAGCAGGGAGCAGCTCAGTGCTTTCCATCAGTGCTTCAGGAGCTGCCCAGAGGAATCCTGTCATGTCCCAGCAATACTGAAAGCTCCTCCCAAGCTGCCCTGTGCAGGTGATGCTCTCCAGGCTCCCTGACTGTGCTCCTGTGCCCAGCACTTGGTGGGATGACACGGGCATTCCACGACACCGATCCAGGGCTCTGCAGCCCAGAGCAGGACATTGCTCCTAATACTTCCAACTGATGGAGAATCCACAGCCTGGCCACGTGACCTAGTCTAATCCTGAGCTTACCACCCCCTTCCTATTTAGATTTTTTTTAAAACAGACAAATTTCTAAGATACAGCACTCAGTGAGTAACTATTTCTACCTGCAGGCAACCTAATTTTCTTTTACCTTCATCAAGACATCTGTGTGAGGAACCTCGTTCCTGCCTACCACTTGATTACTTTCCATTCACCCCACAGCTTCTCCATCATTATAAAAAGCCTGTTCCAGGGGAAAAAAACAGGAGCTGCAGTGAGGGATGGAAACCTGAGCACTGCTCATGATGCTGTCCCTCATGCTGAAATACTCAGCCTGGTTTGCAGCTTGGGAATACCAGAGCATCCCTCCCTGAATCTGTGTTGAAATACTGCCTCAGAATCCAGGCAGGAGTGCACGGAGCTGAAGTGGAGGCGGTTTGAGGAGGCCACATCCCAGCCTGCCAGCTCCTGCTCTCCCCTGACCCCTCCACACCCGCTCATCACCTCCCTCTGACCTCCAAGGCCAGGTTTGGGGTGGGTGCTCACTGAAAAATCCTGCTGGGTTTACACCATCCACTCCTTTGGCCTCGAGTCCGGAGGCTGGCGCGGGACTGAAATCTTTGGTTTGTACTGAAGTTGTGTAAATGAAGGCGCAGTCATCCTAAAAAGCTCCCCCCAAATCATGCCAGGGAAGAATTCATTAAAAATATCCATACCTGGATGCACTCTCCCCCACCCTGAACCCTAAACACGGGGCAGCATCCCTCATCCCTCCTTGCAGGTGGAGTGGGACCCGTCCTTCCCACTGCCAGGGAAAAGGGAGTTTGCAAGGACAAAAGCCAGCCCCTGAGCCGGCCCTGAACCAGAGGGGTGGAGAGGCACTTCACCCTCCAGACTCCCTGGGGGTCCCAGGACATGTAAACACATTTTGCTCAACTTGGATCACATGCTTTTCCCAACAAAAGTGTGTCCATTGAAATCTCTCTCTCTGCCACCCTGACCACAGCAACACTCTTGCTCTCACACTGGAAAAAAAAAAGGATTTATAAATCTGTCTTTTTTTAATTTTTCTTTTTTTTTTTTTTTTTTTAAAAAGGACACATCCAAAGATCTGGATAATAAATTATTTGCGTTTCCTAAGAAACTTTTTTTTTCCTTTTTTTCTTTCCTATTTGCCTCGTTAAGCTGCCTGAAGCCTTTGCCAGAAGTTAAGCCTGGGCTGTATTCGTCTCTTCAACGCAGAAATGCTATTAAAGGAGGAGGAAGGGAACCCAAAAAAGAAGAAGGAAAAGGAAAAGCCCCCATCCCGACTCGAGAAGCCCTAATTCCTCCCCGTGCCATGAGGAGGAGGAGGAGGAGGAGGAATGCTGTGTAACACTTGAATTGCTTGTAAACGCTGAGGATGGGTCTCTAAGGCTGACAGTGATGCAGGAGAAGCGCCGGCCGCAGCCCCTCCCCGCTCAGGACGGATGTGCCTCCCCTGCCATCGGGGGAGGACCCTTCCTCACCCCCTGGCTCGTCCTCCCGGCCCCCCAGGCGTGGGGAGCACCATCAGCAGTCCCCCTCCGTGGCCATGACCACCAGCATCTCGCTCTTGCCCATCTCCTCTAAGGCACTGGCCAGGGTGTTGAGATCGCCGTCGTCCTGGTGCTCGGCTTCCCACAAGTCCAGGAGCACCCCGGTGGGGCTGGCTTTGGTGGCAAAGTAGTTCAGATACCTGAAAGGGAGGAGCAGAAGAAGGTTGGGCTGCTGTGGTGCCCTTTGGAGACGGCAGGAGGGAGGAGGCTGGAGCAGCAAACCTGTTTGGAACGTGAACTTTGACAGGGATGCTGTAATACAAATGCCAAAGCCCCAGAGAGACCGTCTGCAAATTTTAGACGGAGCTGGTATTCAAATGCAAAAGCAAGGTAAGCTTTGCTTTGCTGAAATTACCCTTTCTCCCTTTGGTATTGGGGTGAAACCAGGTGGGAAGGGCACAGCCATTGTCCCAGATAAATAAAGGCCATTCAAAGCGACAGGAGATGCAGGACTGTGGCACAGATGGATGCCAGAACTGTTTGGGCTGGAAGGGACCTTCAAGATCTTCTAGTTCCATGGGCAGGGTCACTTTTCATTACCCCAGGGTGCTCCAAGCCCTGTCCAACCTGGATTTGAAGGGATCCTGGGGCAGCCAGAGCTTCTCTGGGCAACCTGTGCCAGGACCTCACCACCCCCGGGGGAAGAATTTCTTCCCAATATCTCATCTAAACCTCTCCTCTTTTAGTTTAAAATCATATCCAAGGACAGAGATAGATCTAACTATGCAGAGCTATATCCCCATTTATGGATGGACCTATACAGCTGGACACAACCCCACTGGAAGTCCTCAGCTGACAGGGAGCAGAGAGTGAAGCCTCCCTGCAGGGGGCACAGGAAGGGAAAGCAAAGCCTGGGGAGACCCACCGGTCCATGGAAAGCTTCTGGGCGAGAAGTCTCCAGTCGTTCCCCCTGGAGTTGGGAGCATCCAGGCTGTTGCAGATCTTCTGCCGGATGGAGAGGGGGATTTTGAAGGCGTAGGGTCCCACCTGGGTGGTGGTGGTGGTGGTGGTGGCACCGCTGTGGTGGGAGCGGAGGGTGTCGGAGGAGCTGCCGTGCTGGAAGGGGAAGGACAGGGTGAGGCATTGCTGATGAGGCCTTATGTTTTAGCTTTCATGTTTTCCAGATTCTGTACTGCATCAGTGTGTAACTCTGAACTTCATGCAGAGTGTTAGCAAGTTCTCCTCACAGCTCAGTCAGACAGGACAATCCTTTTCCAGCCCCAGAACCAAGGACTCTATTGCAGCTTCAGGCCCCAAAAGTGCAAACAACAGAGAATTGAGGAGAGCAACCTGGGAGGATGGGACTGCATAACCTGAAGCTGTCACTGGACAATTAACCCCAATGTGCAGATGGACCCAAAGTTATCAAAGTGTGAATATGTGTGACAGGTCATCCATCCTGGGTGCAGCCTCAGCCAGGCTCTTGTAGTGCCCAAGGTGCATCCTTTGAAGTCCTTTCAATAAATACCTGCTTTACTCCTTTAACATTGTCCAGCCTCTGTTCTGGGAGCCTCTCAAGGCATCACCGAAATGTCTGAGCGTGTCCCCCTCCACGTCCCCTCCGCTCACCTCTCCCAGCGTGACGTGGAGCTGGAAGATCTGCCCTTCCCCTTCCACCTGCCGGACGCAGATCTTGCAGGTGAGCTCGCTGGAGGCCTGGCTGTACCTCTCCAGAGTGAAGGTGCAGTGCAGAGCTCGCTGCCTGCCGCTCCAGATGTGGTAGAAGGGGATTTCCTGTGGGCCACCAAAGCACAGGCTCAGCCAGGGCTCCAGCAGCTCCCATGGAGATCCCACCGCCTCCAGCCACCCCATCAGGGATGACATGGGACGGCAGGACCTCACAGAGAGCATCCCACCAAAAAGTCCAGAACACCGGTCCCCTTCTCCCTCTATCCCTTTGGGATACTGTCTCAGGAGACAGGCCCAGGACACGACAGCTCTGCAGTGCCTGGCTGGAGGTGGTGCTCCCGCTCTGGAAGCCCCCACGCCAGCCCTCACCTGGTACTTGGCCAGCAGTTTGCTCCTCCACAGCGCGTGGGGAATGTCGTGGATGGACAGGCGCAGGTTGTGGTAGCTGTCCTTGAAGGGCAGGGGCTTGGGCTCCTCCAGCAGGTACCCTCCCAGTGTCCTCTCCAGCTCCAGCACCTCCTGTGGGCAGCAGGATGGGTAGGGTGAGGCCCAGGAGAAGGGCAGGGGCTGTTCCCATTCCCACCTCCACACCCAAAGCCAGGATGGAGCGGGGAGAGGAGTTGCCACAAAGAGCCAGCAGCAGCCTCAAGCCCATGGAGAACAGCTTTTGCCACCCCAGCAGAACTTGCCAGCTCATCTCATACACCAGCCCCACCTAAAACTTGAATTTCCTAACGTGAGCGTCCATAAATGCCTCCACACTCCTTGGACACAGGGGTTGGGCACTCCCCTTGAAGGGTGCTTTTAACACCACCCCTTCATCACACCAGCAGCTTTCAGGAGAGAAAGACAAGCCAGGAGCCAGAGCCCTGCCTACTTCCCCACCTAGAGGCACCACATCAATCCCAACAGGATCCACTGGACAAGTCACAGGGAATCAAACAGCCACAGCACTGGTGGGTCCAGGTAGCCAAAGCACCCGAATTCCAGCTTCCCATGGTGCACTGAATGTTATCTATGCCACAAACCCCTTCCATGGCAGGGAGAGGCATGGATCCACACAGGAATAACAGGATCTATAAAAAACCTGCCCATCAGCAGCCAAACCTCTCGTGCCATGCCTGCAGGAGGGGTCCCAGTGGAGGAGCTACACAACACCCTCCCTGTTTCCTTCACAGAGGACGAGGAAGGACAGGCAAAGCAGTAAACACCCCATTATTTCACTGTGGTCACTTTGCAGACAGTTGCATCAGGTTGTCTGCTCCCCGAGGCCAGGCCATCCTGAGAGGCACCAGGCAGCATCCTGCTTCCAGCACAAACAGCTTTGGGGAGGGGACATTTACCTTCAGAGCGTCTGGCGTGTCCTCCAAGCAGTAGACCTTGAGGCTGTACTCCAGGGAGGTGCAGACGGTGGGGGCAAAGATGGCCAGCTGGAGCCTCTTGATGGCTGACCTGGAGTAGGACTCCCCCACAAAGACGTAGGTGCCAAGCTGGTCCAGCAAAATGTGGCAGGACTTGGCTTCCAGCTGGCAGTAGCAGGGAGTGTTGAGGGTCTCCTCATCCAGGGTCACAACTTCCTACAGAGACATCAAGACGGAGGGTCAGCATGTCATCCAAGGAGCTGTGCCCCTCAGGGTCTCTGCTGGCTGCAGGGCCCGTGTCCCCCCTTACCTCCCAGTTTCCCTGGTGGGACTGTGTTTTCAGCTGGTAGATCCAGTCCGAGGAGCTGACGTCGGCACAGTGGGGAATGGTCAGGACGACGGGGCGGCACAGGAGCAGGCCGGTAGGGCCACAGGTCACTGCCGGGCTCAGCACTGTCTGTGTCCCCTCAGAGGGCAGCCTGGGGGGGGACAGGGGACACACGTTGGCCAGGGGAACTCTGTGGTGGCCAGCGAGCAGAGGGTGGCCAGCGGGGTGACTTACAGGGCGGCCTCAGCCTTGTTGAGCACCAGGTACATCTCGTAGAACTTCCCCTGGGGAATGGCCCCGTGGGGCACCAGCAGGCTCACCCCTGGAACAGCACACACGGGCGTCAGTCACAGGCAGAGCATGGAATGAGGGAGAAACCACCCTCCACCCCAGCCAGAGAGCACAAGGAAAGCAGGGAGCCAGGGCAGCGCAGAGAGGAACACCCCTAGATCACAGAAACCTGGAATGCTTTGAGTGGGAAGGGGCCTTAAAGGGTTCCAGCCCTCCTGCCTTGGGCAGGGACACCTTCCACTATGCCAGGCTGTTCCAAGCCTTGTCCATCCTGGCCTCTAACAATTCTGGGGATGGGGCAGCCACAGCCTCTCTGGGATGTCCCAGAGCTGTGCTGCCTGCAAGGATGAGCCAGGCAAATGGTTTTTCTTGACTAGGAAGGAAAATCCTAATCTTTGGGGGTTTTTGGCAAGGTGCTGTCCCTGGATCAATGGCTGATCCCTTGCATAATCCCTTCCCTGGAACAATGGCAGGCAGAGACCAAGGCAAGCACAAGGAGGCCATAACCTCCTAAGATGTTCGGCTTGGGAATGGCTTTTCTGCCTTCCTTCCCTGAGCCAGGTTTGGGATAGCAAAGGGCAGGTTTGTGATAGCAAAGGGCAGGTTTGGGATAGCAAAGGGCAGGTTTGGGATAGCAAAGGGCAGGTTTGGGATAGCAAAGGGCTGGTTTGGGATAGTAAAGGGCTGGTTTGGGATAGCAAAGGGCAGGTTTGGGATAGCAAAGGGCTGGTTTGGGATAGCAAAGGGCTGGTTTGGGATAGCAAAGGGCCGCTCATGCAGGGACAAGAGCAATTCCTCGACGGTTCAGCAGCCACCCAAGCCCAGCCTTCAGCTTTACCTGTGCCTGGCACGGAGAGCCTTCCCCCCAGGTAGCCAAACGTGCCGCTGGCGCTGTAGCCATGCTCCCGGGGCAGGCCGAGGAGGTGCTGGGAGCCCAGGCCTTTGCTCCTGACGCTGGAGAAGTGCCCATCCCTGGCCGAATCCCCCGGGTAGGTGCCGGCGGCGGGGACCCCCCCCAGCAGGTCTGTGCCGTCGGGCAGCCCCGGCGAGGAGGAGGCGGTGGAGGAGTTGTACACCTTGATCTTGAGGCTGGGCAGGGGGTCCAGCAGCGGGGAGTTGGTCATGGGGATCTTGTCGGAGGAGTCCTGCAGGGCGTACATGGGCCCGCGGTACACGCCCGCGCTGGCCGTCAGGTCCGGCTGCATCGAGGGGTGCAGCAGCTGGGGGTTGTCTGCGGGGCCAGGAAACACAGCGGGGATGGAGACAGCGGTGGAAACACGGGCATGGGAAAGCACTGCTTGGGTGGAAGACACCCCAGGGTAGCAATGTATCTACGAAACTTGGAATGCAAAGTGCTCCAGCCAAACTACCACCTGTAGGTGTTCGTTATTGTTATCAGAACCCTCAGGAATTTGTCAAGGTTACTGAGAAAAACAGGGCTAAAATAAGAAAAGAAGAGCCTGAGAAATAGAATACCAGGAATACAAGACCTGGATAAAGGGGGCCCACAGAGTGATAACCTGGGACCAATCCTGTTTCCTGGAGGGTGCGTGCTGGATGGATGGACAAGACAGAGAATCCAATCAAATAATGACAAACAGCCTTAGAATCTATAACTGTAGCCTAATGAAAACAATAAATGGCTTCTGCTCAATCATACTGGTTGCATTATTCAGTTGCCCATTTTCTCCCTGCCAACATCCCAGGATGGTTTGGGTTGGATGGGACCTTCAAAGGCACCTCGATTCCAAACCCCTGCCGTGGGTCACCTTCCAGTAGATCGGGCTGCCCGGATTCCCACCATCAACACCTGACCGCTTCCATGGAGAACTTCAGCCTCCAAAAATCAATACATTCCCTCAGGAAAACGGGACTGGGAGGATGCAGTGAGGATCCACCCTCTCCTGTGACTTTCTTTTTGCTTGACCTAAGGCTGGTGAGGACCTCCAGGGCTCTTACCGTGCCGGGACGTCTTGAAGTTGACAGGGTGGAAGCCCCCGGTCAGAGCGGCCGAGGAGTCCGTAATGTCCGTGTCGAAATCCCGGCGTCTCCTGCGGTACACCACCACCCCCACGGCCATGAGGATCACGATGAAGACGAAAATGGCCACCACCAGCCCGGCATACAGGGCCACATCGCCCGTGGCCTCCAGCACTGAGAGGGATTAAAGACACGAGGGTGAAAAAAGGGGCGGCAGAAAAGCATGTCGAGACCCACCACCCCTCCCCGATCCCACCACTGACTCAGGCGTGGGCAGAAGGACGAGCCCTGGGCCTGCTGGAAAGGCTGGCAAGAGGATGGAAGGTGTTTTCTAAGAGCAGGAAGTCAAGAGCAATGTCAGAGAATGAGATGGAGGTAAAGCCCTCAGACCTTTGGAGGACAGCTGGCCACAGCTTGTGCAGACTTCACCTGAGCACCAAGGGTCCCAGAAATGTTGGGGTGCTGCAGCTCAGGTTCATGAAGCTGTGAGCAACCCTCACATCCTCAGAGACACAACCCAGAGGAGCCCACAAGAGTTTTGGAGTGGGCTTTAGTTGTTCCATCTTCCCACCCTGTCCTTGCCCAGCTGCCAGGAAACCCCTACCATGGATTCAACAGAACAAAACCACAGGAACAAACAAACAAAAAAAATGGCCATGAAATGAGCACTTACGGTGGCTTTTGGGCTCGTTTAGAATTCTTTTATCTGTTAGGAAAAACAAAGTTAGAAAAGAAAAAGGTGAAGGTGATGATGGGGATGAGATGAAACAGAAAGTGGGAGGTAAGCCAGCCCAGGTGGGGGAGTGGGAGATCAGCATGGTTCCCTGGGGCACTCCAAAAGCCAGTTAGAAGCATGGTGACAAGGACAAGGACATCCCCGGGCCCAGGCAGCAAAGGGGACAGTGGTGTCACACAGCAGCAGGTGGCAGCATTGGCTGCCTTCAGCACGCCCGCTCACAGGAGGCAGCACCATTACCATCATTATGGGTTTATTTCCTCAAAAAACCACCTCCAGAACTCTCAGCAGAGACCCGGGGAAGGTGTTCTCATGGTGTGGCTGAGAAACCCCTCCTTTTGCCCTGTCTACCCACAACCAGCTTTATTTCAGCAGAGACCCCAAACTTGTGGCGGGGATGACAGGGGCCTCAGTGCCCCTACACATTTAGATCCCCCCAAAATCCTCAACATCTCTTCCTCCAGGTAAGAAATAACTCTGGAAGGGGTGAATCTGCTTGAAAACACCTTTTTTAAAGACACAGCTTAACATTCAGGGGGCAGCGGCTGCTCCATCAGCTCGGAGGCAGAGCCAACAAAGCGTGGCCAAATGCCGGAACTCCACACCTCCTGTGGCACGTCCCTGTCCCCTCCTTGTACTCACTGTGCAGGCAGAGGCCGTCGGTGCAGTTTTTGGAGTCCAGCAGCACACCGCTGCAGTCCTTGCCGCCGTTGCGGGGCGCGGGGGCCGCGCACTCGCGGCTGCGCCAGTGGGTGCACTCGGTGCTGCACGCTGACCACTTGCTCCACTCTGTCCACGCGCCGTCCACTGCGGGCACGGACACGGTGGTGTCAGGAAAACCTCCCGGCTTTGGGGAGTGTGATCCCAGAGCTTCTTAAGGAACAGCCAGTTCCAACCCCCCGCCATGGGCAGCGACACCTTCCACCAGACCGGGGTGCTCCAAGCCCCTTTCATCCAGGCCTGGGACACTTCCAGGGAGGGGGCAGCCACAGCTTCTCTGAGCACCCTGTGCCAAGGCCTCCCCGCTCCCACAGGAAAGAATTTCTTCCCAATATCCCATCTAATCCTGCCCTCTGTCTGC
>WEIU01007833.1:286252-297218 GCA_013389925.1 Aegithalos caudatus | reverse complement strand
TTATATAATATAAATATAATATAAATATAATATCTAATATATGAAACGATAAAAACATTTTAATGCAAAAGCCAATCCTTTTCACCTTCTTCTTTATAAATCCAAGTAGTATTTTATAATTAAATAGAAAAGTCCACGTTACAAACCACAAATAGTTATTAAAGTTAAAATAATTAAAATAATTTCTTAATTAAACAGTTTATCATTAAAAAGCCTTATAGAAAAAAAGACAGGGGCCATTTTTACTTTATTAGCTAGAAGTACTGTGAAACTATAATATAAATAAAAATTAATAAAGATCTAAGACCAAACCAAAAATACTGTTTCACACATTTAATCCCAACTCTAGCAAAAACAATTCCAAAAAAACCAAAACAAAACCCAAACCAAGACAAGGTTCCCCCAGGCTTTGTTGTGGGGAAAAAACACCCCTGGCTGTGCCTCTTAAATCTTAAAGAGATCAGCCTGGCCATGGCAGGGGACAGTGACAAAGGTGACACCACCACAACTAGGACACTGTCCCCTGGACTGCAGGAGCATCAATGATCATCACCAAGGGTGGGAGGGACTCGGGCCTTACTTTTGCTTATTTTAAGCAGTACCTGCCCAGTTTTTCTTTTCAGTTTCTATTTTTAAAAGGCCTCAATTTCACAGTGATGGAGAGCCCTATGCTCCCCAGCTGTAATTTTGTGGCAGCTCACTCCCAGTGCTGTGAGGAGCAATTACTGTCTCCCTGCCACCTTCCTGCAGAAGAGCTGACAAGGAAATACAATTTATTTTGTCACTATTCAGAAGGGAGGAAAAAAAAAAAAAAAAACCAAAAACAACAAGAAAACCCCCAAAGCAAAGGTATTTGGGCCAAGCAGTTTTTGGGAAACTTTGGGATTTTAAAAGGACCCAGGATGGAGATGTGGCTCCAATCCATCTTGTCTGTCTGGGAGGCTCTGGTGGGATGAGCACCCTGGAAAGGTGGGAAGCATCCTGCCGGTGCCCTGCCTCTGTCCCAATGAAAGCAGGGAGTACCCAAAACTGAAGACCGAGCTCATGGCACACAGGAGTGACTTCCTGAGGGCTCCCAGGCACCCAAACAGAGCCGTCCTTCCCGCCTGGCCCTCCTCACCCAGCTGAATTATCCTCTCTGACTTGGCCTATTTTTGCTTTCTTCCGCATGAAATGTTTTGGATCAGAGGCAGTCAGAGCATTACTGAGCCAGGCTCATTCAAGACACGTCATCTTGAAAGTTCCTATTTTTTTTTCCTCCCCTTCTTCTTAAAGGTCCCTTTTTCCAAGCTTTTAACCAAGAACACTTAAAAACTAACCATGTTAACCTGTGCCTTTGTGCCCGGCTCTGCCCGTGCCCTTTTGCAGCTGAGCGCTGCAAATGCAGATTTTTTAGCACATTAAACCACTTTGGTTCCAGCTCCATTTTCCTTAGGGAGACTGCCAGGCAGAGATGCCCACACCAGCAGCTTTTACATGCACAGCATCACCTGCAGGCACTGTCAGTTTGCTCCCTGAGAGCAGCAATGCCAGCTTTGAAACCTGGATGAAGGAGGTGTGTGCTGCTTCCTTCCCAAATTTCCTGCACACAGCAGACTGGATTCTGAGAAGGAGATGCTGGACCAAAGCAAACGAGCTCCCACAGCAACAGGTTGCCCAGATGGATCCCTGGTAATGTTCCAGGCCAGGCTGGACAAGGCTTGGAACAACCTGGGCTAGTGGAGGGTGTCCTTGCCCATGGCAGGGGGGTGGATTAGATCATCTTGAAGGTCCCTTCCATCCCAGACCATTCCACAAGTCTATGAAACAGAGTTTCTTTCCACATTGCATATCACTAATGCATGAGACCCTCCCTCCTACAGGAAGCTCCAGAGAAATGAGTCCTAACAGCAATTAGGCAAATTAACAAGGGGGGATTCCACCCAGGGCTGGAACACACTGCTCAGATGTTGCCACCAGAGCTGGGAGTCCCTGATTGTGAATGGTGGAAAGCTGGGAGGGTGCCAGGGCAGCTCCATTGCTCCCTCCTTGTCCTGGTTCCATGATCTTCCCCTAAGCATCCTCCACTGCCACATGCAGACCTTTGCCTCAACCGAGTGTGGCCAGCTGCTATAAATGAATTAAAACCCCCTTGGCAAAGGCTGCTTGGTCACTGACCAGCACTGACCCTGCCCTGCAGTGCTGAGGGTTTCAAACCTGGCCCCTGCAAGAGCTGGGAGGTAGAGATGCACCTCGTGAGAGAGAAACACAGTGTCTGCTGCTCCTGTCAGCCTCCAGAGAGGCAAAGGGACAGCCTGCCTGGGCATCCCTGACTGTTTTTCCTCTGCCCCATGAATGGCTAAAGCAGCTTTAGGAGGAAAGGCTGAAAAAGCTGCAGAGGAAAGAAAGGATCTTCCCTTTACTGAGCAGGCTCAGGGATGCAGCCAAGCACAGACCGGCTCACGGCTACTACAGGGTGGAGAGCAAGAGATACCAGGAAAGGGAAAAGCTGTGGGAAAAATCATAGGGACAAGAGGAGGTTCTGTCAAAATGCTGGTGGCTCCTCCAGGCTGGCGAAGTCTCTCCTCTAGGCCTGCCTTCCAAGGCCAACACCATTGCAGTTCAAAAGGCTGCCTTGATTCAAAGCCCTCCGGATGCCACATGCACAGGGACTTGCAGAGGGCAGATCCCACAGGGGAACGTGGCTGTTTTCCTCCTGAGCAGCCACAGGTACCAAAACTGGTGCAGAAATGATGGGTGCCGAGCTAAAGCATCCCAATTTTAACAGATCTACTGGATTACATGCTATATCCAACCCCACATCCTGTTCTCATGCCAGGATGTTTCAAGGCACGGACCAAGCAGCTCTGCAGAGCCCAATCCCATGGAGCAAGACCCCCCCCACTAAAATGCTTAAGCCACCTTCTCACCCTCTTCCAGGCTGCCAGAGGCTGACTTATCCTCTGAGGCAGAAAAGAGCTCATTTGCCATCAACAGGCATTTCAAATCCTACCTGCAATTGCTCTCATTACCCATTAAACACTTAATCCCTCTGCGAACCTGCATAAGCTGCCAGCCTCTGCCACCCCTCCTGGCAATGACTCCTACATGGTGATTAGGCATTTTGTAGGAAAGCAGTCTCAGTTTGGTTTTTGGTGTTTTGTTTGTTTGTTTTTCCTTGTTTTTTGGGGGGTTTTTGGGTTTTGTTTTCTTTTGGTTTTTGGTTTGGTTTTTGGTGGGTTTTTTTTTGTTTTTGGTTTTTTTGGGTTTTTTTTGTTGTTTTGGTTTTTGTTTGTGGGGGTTTTGTTGGGTTTTTTTTTCTGTTTGTTTTTTTTTGCGTTTTTTTTGTTTGGTTGGGGTTTTTGGGGTTTTGTGGTTTTTTTTTTTTTTTNTTTGGTTTTTTTTTTTTTTTTTTTTTTTTTTTTTTTTTTTTTTTTTTTTGTTGTTTTTGGTTGGTTGGGGCTTTTAGTGGTATTTTGTTTGGGGTTTTTTTTGTTTGTTTTTTTTTTTGGTCAGATTTAAACATGCTTCCTTCAAAATCCTTTTTAAGAACCCCAAGTCCTGCACAAGGGTTAAGTGTGAAACCAGGCACGGTGACTTCCCCAAGCTCCTGCAGGGTGTGGTAACCACGGCACCACCACGATTCCCTCCCCAGTGGTCCGGGAAACCCGCCTGGAGCAGAACCACCACCAGCACGGACAAGGCAAGAGGGAAAAGGGCCTGGAAAGCAGGGAAGGCAGAGGGATGGGTGCCGGGGTGGCTTTGCTCACCGGTGACCTCGTCCAGGCTCTCCTTGGTGACGTGGTCGTTCTGGTTGACCCACTCTCCGTTGCACTTGAAGTAGATCTGCGTGGCAGGGTTGGCGCGGCACAGCAGCTCCACGGGCTTGTTCTTCACGATGTAGGCGTCCTGCGGCTCCAGCAGGAAATGCGGGAGCGTCTCTGCCGGCGCCGATGGGAAGGAGTCGGGCAGCACGTCCGTGTACTCCAGCCCTGCCACGACACCAGGAGCTCAGCGGCTGCCACGGGGCCCCGTCCCCACTGCTCCCTCCCTGCCCTCAGCACGGGGCTGCCAACGACAGCCGGGGATGTGTGGGAAAGCGAGAAGAAGGCCGGAGGCTCCTCAGAAATCTGCCCTGTGGGATCGATCCTGCTTCACCTGGCTGCCGGGCCCCATCCCGACCCCGAGCCCAAAGCCTGGCTGATCCCGCCAGAGGAGGACGCTGTGAGGGGAAAAGCAAAACAAACCCGGGTCCAGGAATAGTGATGGGGACACAGAGGCTCCAAAGGGGCTGGTGTCCCCCACCCCGAGCCTCACAGCCCTGAGGAATGCATGGACGTGCTCCGGGCAAAATGTTTGTGCTGGGAACACTGACCACATCCTCAGCACAAATGTCAGACATCCACACCTCCACTGGAGCTGCATTTGGGATCTCAGCGCCTGCCAACACCTGGATCATCACCCAACAGGTGAGAGATCGCTTCCAGCCCAGCCACCTCTGGAGGACATCACCCAAAGGTGCCACCAGGATTCACACTATCCCCGAAAATGGGGGCCTGGGCCCTGGGGAGCTCCATATTCCTGCTTGTTTGCTTTCAAAAGCCATCTGAATGCAAAAACAACTGGACATCACGTCTGCTCAGGCCAAGCCAAGAAAAATCTTGGAAAGGGGTGAGCAGCTCAGTGCTCACACAGGAACATCGTTATCCCTTAGGAGTGGGAACCTCAGGGTGCCTCATTCCCAGCAGCAGCTCGGGAAGATGCTCTGACTGAAGCTGAACATCATCTGCAGGAGATCTGTTTCCAGCCCATTGAGATCAACCCCAAATATCACAGGAGTAATAAAACCCCCCACGCAGGTGCACAGGGATGCTGCTGCTTAACCTGTTGTTCCTGGGGATCTCACTAGCAGTCAGGTCACATCTCCAGGTTTTTCTTTACACTCAAAGGAGTTATGAGCTTTTCCTCCTCCTCTCTTCCCCCAGCCAGAGCTGTGATTCTCAACTCCAGGCACTGCAGCGTGCAGGAAAACAGTAAATATCCCCAGCCCTGCGATAACATCTCCAGAGCTGGCAGGGAAAAGAAAGGAGCCCACTCCCTTCATCACCCTTGGCAAGGAGCAGTGCTGCACAGAGAGAATCAGAATCCCAAGCAGTGAGGAGGAGGAGGAGGAAGAGAAAAAAAAAAAAAAATCAGATGCATCAAGAAAACGAGATGACCAAGCTTCCTCCTGAGCAAAAATCAGTGAGGGGAAAAAAAAAAAAAAAAGCACGAGGTCAGTCGTTTAAAATCCATTTAGGAAAATTGACTTTCCATTTCCATTTAACACAGCACTAAGGGAGAGCGGTAGGACATTTGTCATAATCCATTAACTGCTCTTTTGGAAACAATGAATTAAACTCCGGGCTAATTTCTCTCTCTCCCTCTCTCTCTGGCTGGCTCTTCCCCATCTCTCTGCTGCTGGTTATTTCCTCCCCATCTCACTTACAGACCTGTAATTTTCCCAGGCCCCGTGGCAGGCAGGGAGACAGGGAATGCCAAGGTGTGTGACCTCTGCCCTGAACCATCCCAGCCACTGCTCCCTGTGGCCACCTCAGGCCACTGCTCCTGTTCCCCTCTCCTGCTGAGCAGCCTTTACCTGTCACAGCAGCAAATATCCCCTTTTTTAATTTGCTACTCAATTTTTNTCAGGTGTTTTTTTTTTTTTTTTTTTTTTGGGTTTTTTTTTTTTTGGTTTTTTTTTTTTTTTTGGTTTTTTTTTTTTTTTTTTTTTTTTTTTTTTTTGTTAATTTCAAAAACTGCTTCCACGCCACGGCTCTAAATTCCCTGGCAAAGGAAGGCTGGCAGGAGATAATCGAACTGGCAACAGAGGCAGCCAACAAAACTTCACTCACAAGCTTGTGTGAAAACCTCCCTGATAGGATGCTCCCTGCATCCCTGTGGCAAAGCCAGACCTGAGCTTGGGAGTTGGGAATGGGCACAGGTATCCCGAAGAGCCAGTTTTTGGAAGGATCTTCCCCTGGGGAGGTGACACCCCCAAATGCACGTGGCCCTGATCCAAAACCACAGGCCAGGAGAGTTCCTTCTCCAACAGCCAAGGATATGTTTTCTCCCACCTCATCACCCCTCTGGTGATGCTAAACAAGACTTTAGGTCATCCAAGAAGATCTGGGAGCTGGGAGGGGATGAGTCACGGCCGGATGGGGATGAAAATGCCGGATTTGTGACTCACCGGGATCATCTGTAGCAGGAAGGGTGAAGGGTGCAGTGGGAGCCACCTTGGGCCCCTAGCACAAGGTTTGAGAAAATCCTGGTGGTACCAAAAATCCCATCCAGACCCTGCTCCAAGAGGAAGTCTGCCCATATAAATGCTGGATCTTCAAGGTTCTTCTCCACATGGGCACAGTGACTTGGGGTGGGGAATAGGATGGTGTCAGATCCAACACCTGCTTTTGGTGGCTACTAAAACCTGCTGGGTTTGAACCCAAAACACGTGAACCTTTTAAGCAAGGAGCACACTGGGAAAGTTAAAATCCTGCAAACTCACAACGGCTGAGAGATCTTTTGTTTCTGGCCAGGAAAGATCTGGGGCCAAAAAAGCAGCTCTAACGGGAGGCAGGGGAGAAGGATGATGGGTTTTTCATGGCAGACTCACAACTGGGGCCATGCCGTGGAGCCCCAACCCCACAGACTCACGGATGGGAGCAAATCAAGGGGGAGGATGATTTTTCCATTCAGGCATTAGCTGGGGAAAAGCATTTGCAGCTGGGCAGGGCGTTCTCCTCCAGCATGGAACGGCCGCTGCTATTTAAACACGCTGGGGAAGAATGAAGGCATAGGAACAACGGGGATTTTGGATGAGAAAAGGGAGGAGAACCATGCTGGGCACATTTATCATAAGCCATCAAGCCAGCCTTTCATCCCCGCTGCTGACGCCCGGCCACCCGCCGCATGGGAAACCTCTCGCTCCGCCGACACTCGTGGGGGGCCCCCAAAAAATCCACACGCAGCCCGTGGGGGGAGAAACACCCCTGCTTGTGCAGGAACAACTGCTGCTGCTGCTGCGTGCCCTGGCTGCCCAGCAACGACTGCAAAATGCCCCCCAGAAAAAGGCACTTTCCCGGTGGGACAAGCCCATCGCCTCCAGGGGCCCCTGCCCGGCGGCTCCGCTCCCACCCCGGGTGACACTGTGGCCCAGTGACCGCAGGAGCGGCAGGCACGGGAGGTGCTTTTGCGTGGGAAAGCAGGAAAGGAGCCCTGCACAGCCGGGATTTCCAGTCCTGCAATCACACCAGCAATAAAACTCCCAGCAGTGACAAACTAATAAATATTTGAGAGCGCGCTCCGCTGCCTGTAATCATCTCCCTGGCAGACGTCTGCAGGGGGTTCCCATCTGCCGGCTTCCCTCCTTCCTGCTGGAGGTGGGTGCCTGCTTCCCAGATCTCTCCTGGGGTGGTTTTTTTTTTTGGAAGTCCCAGGCTGTCGCCATCCCACAGCCTCACACGACTCCGGGTGTCCGGAGCTCTTTGTGGGGAGGGAGGGACACAGAGGGGGCAGCTCCCAGCTCGACCCACGGGACCAAATCCCGAAGCCTCGGGGATGAGTGTAGTAGGAGCAACGAGAGGAAAAGGGAGGAGGGGAACAGGCACTTCTTTTCCTCTCCCCATCCCTCATCACACATTTTAATCTGCTGGGGCTGAGCTGGATTATCCGCAGCATCTGTTCCCTGGGGGGCAATCTGCAGATGTTTGCAGCCAGCGTTTGCAACTTGTCAAGATCCGTGACCCCAAACCCACCCCGCCCCACAAAGGGAGCAGCGCCGGAGCCGGGATCCAGCCCTAAGCCCCCTCCATCACCCCAAACACGTGGCAGCAGGGACAGAGAAGGAACTCCCCACGCAGCAATGGCCAAGCAAACCTCCCCTGGAAAGCGTTAAAATCCTCTCTCCTGCAATTGTTATCCCTCCAAATATTTGGAAGATTACAGGAGCATTAGGGGCTGCCCATCACCCACGGCCACCACCGTCCCTCCTCCCGGTAGCAGGCAGGCAGGGATGCGATGTAAGGATGCAGGGATTAGGCTGGGATGCCTGGGTTTCTCCAGCTAAATCTCGGCGGCTGTGGACGCTTAACCCCTTCTGTCTCCACCTCCCCACATCCCCGCCTGCCTCGGGGCAGGGGCTGGCTCCTGGGAAGGCCTGGCAGGGAATAGTTAAACCTGCCAGGTGGGTTGAAATCCTCCTCTAGGAATGAAAAAAATATATGACAGCTTATCTCCAGCACCACAGGAAGAGTCATCTGCCTTCCCAATCCCCCAGCAGGGATGGGAATGGCTCTGGCTCCAGAGACAGAGATGGAGGGGATGCTCCAGCCACCGGCTTGGCTCCAGGAGGTGTCTGAAAGGCTGGAGTGGGACTATCCCCCCTCCTATTGCTTCCAGAGAGAATGGATGAACAGGCTCATTTAGAGATTAGTGCTGTTGCCATTTAAACTCCAGCAAATGTTGCCTCTGGAGCCGTGGCACGGCTTCCTGCTGTTCCAGAACCCCTGCGTGATGAGGGCATCCCTGCTGCCAGCCCTAGAGGGACAATAAGGGATCCCACCACATTCCAGTCCATCCCTGAGCTCAGGAGGATTGGCACCACCAGCCCAGGCCTGCCCTATTCCCATGGGCTTCCCACTGCCACTGGGACAACTTTGTGTCCAGCGGTAACACATCCCCAAACTTTCCATCCTAAAAAGCATCCTTCCTCCCCCAAACACCATCCTCTCTTTCCCAGGCACCCCCTTCTCACCCTTGCTCTGCCAAATTCAGCCTCCCACACACCCATGTGGGCCCCCAAGACAAAGCTCCACCTCTGAGGGGGTGACAGCAGCAGGTGGCACCTTCAAAGGCAAAGTCTCCATGAGTGCCACACCAGGCCACAGCCCAGTGCCCCTTCTCCAGGGTCACATCCCATTGGAGACACAGCAGGGAGAAAGGAGGACAGCCCAAGACACACCATAGGGTGTAGCTGAGCATGGGTTTGGGAGATTTGAAGGCACTCACATCCAATCCTTCCCCTGCTGCCTGCTCCCACAGAGCCCACAGAATCCTGTGCCTTGGAAAGCCTGGAGTTGTTCAGAGCCAGGCTGGGAAGTGCTGACGAATGTGAGCAGCAGGGAATGTAACAGGTCCCCAGGGCTGCAGCTGGCTGATGTAACCCCGGCCTCATTAACTCAGTGTGGCTCATTAACCTCTCCCTCCCGGGATGGGACAGCCCCCAGCTGCCAGCAGAAGGCACAAAACTGAGTGTGGAGCCTTCGGGGGCAGCAGGGTGGTACCCAGTGCCTGGGTTCATTTGGGTTCAAAGTGAAGTTCATGGAACAAGCTCCTCCTTAAGGAGAGGCTGGTGAGATCCTAGAATGGGCTGCCTGGAGAAGCTGTGGCTGCCCCATCCCTGGAAGTGTCAGGCCAGGCTGGATGGAGCTGGGAGCACCCTGCTCTGGTGGAAGGTGTCCCTGCCCAGGGGGGAACGGGGTTGGAAGTCCACAATCGCTAAAGGTCCCTTCCAAGCCAAACCATTCAAGGAGTCTGCCTCACCTCCAGTCTGGAGCAGGGCTGGATTTTGAGCTCCAAGAGCCATGGGGATGGCACCCTCGTGTCCCCAAGCTTGGCAGCTCAGCAGGGGCTGGAGCACAGAAGCCCAGCACCCTCTGCTGTGTCCAGGGGTGTGCTGGGGTGTGCACAAGGTGTTGTTCTACCTCTCTGCCCCCCAAAAAACTGGAGCCCATCCCCTCCTGCTCCCATCAGCCAGGAAAGCACCTGGAATCCCCCATCTGGCCTCTCCATTCTCACCACTATTACTAATAACTAAACCTGGAAAGGACCACTTAAGCTCTCCCCCAGGCATCCCTGCCTGACAGCCTAGCTCCTGCCTCACTTCCAGCAGCACCACAGCCCCTTGCTGCCAAACCTGGCATCATCCAGCCCGGAGCCAGCCCCATCCCTCCCTCCCAGGGCCTCCAGCTCCTCCCAGAGCCCACCCAGCCCGAGAGGGATGGACAGACAGGCATTTCCCAGCGGGTTAAAGTCCCTCCTTGTCCCTCCCGCCCGGCGACAGGCAAACTTCATAATTTGAGAGCATTCCTCCCCAGCGTGGGTAATGAGGGGGTGCACCCAGCCAGCCCTAATTACACCCTTGGAGAAAAAAAAATAAGCAGATTCCTCCTCTCCCAGCTAAAGGAAGAGCCTGCAGCTGGCCTCCCTCGCTGCATACCTTTATTAAACCAGGACTGGATGGGGACAGGGAAAGGAATAAAGAGAGCAAAGTCTGTGCTGAGGAAAGGCTGGGAAGGAGGAGCTGGGCAGCCCCACTGATGTTTCTGCATGAACGGCCTTATTGATCATCCCCACCCCAAATAAATCTATTTATAAATAAATATAATAAAGCTATTTCTTTTATTTATAAATAAATATTTTTTAAAATCTACTTTTTAGCCAAATCCTCAGGTCAGGCTTTTGCAAAGCAGCCTGAAAGGTAAACTAAGGCAGGGTACCCTGGCACAGGGCATCCAACCACGGTACACCCCTGTGCATCCCCCTGCAGCATCCTTGGGCATCTGCCACCCTCCAGAGTCCAGTCCAAATTCCAACCATCCCCAGGCCCCAGAGGAGGAACGCCCAGGGCCCTGGCAGCACCTCCCATCCTGGGAGCTGGAAAGAGAGAGATTTATCTCGCTGATTATGCATTACACCCCAGTATTTATGGAGCCACCACTCTTTTGTTTATCTTTATGATTATGATAATCAAAGGCGAAGCCTCCTGAGAAGTGTAAACAGCTGAGATCCCTTATGGTACAAATCTCTTCATTTTTCATTATATGGATTTACAACACGGCACAGGCAGATTGGAGTAAATTGTTCCTTATTTCTGGTTTTAGCGGAGCCGTGAGCTGCGCGGATCCCCGTAAATACCCACGGAAAACAGAGTGAATTAAAATCAAAA
>WEIU01007833.1:265846-282788 GCA_013389925.1 Aegithalos caudatus | reverse complement strand
AAAAAAAAAAAAAAAAGATAATTAAAGACAATAGGAGATAAAGCAAAGAGGTAAGGGCTGGTTGCTTGGCATTCAGCCAAGAGCACACATCATTTTGGAGATACTTTTAAAATACTTTTTCTATTATATTTCCTGGCTGCATACTTATAGTCTTTTATTCATATTCAAACTTTTCTACAAACTAGTTTACGTATTTTAGGAACTGTTTAGTGTGGCCACTCTGGGTCTGCTTTTTTAGAGTATTCATGCTGCTTGGCTGTGGTTTAAATTTATTTTTATTATCACTTTTAGTTTGGGTCANTATTACTACTGTGCTTAATTTTTGCTAATAACAGAAATAAAAGCTATGTCTATACAGTAAAGCCATTTTAACATTATACATATAATGTGAAATTATATATATATACATTTTAACATATAACATTAAATTCTGTATATATACATTTTAACATTATACATATAATGTTAATATTTGTACATTAAGATGTTCATCTTAACGCTTGCACACAGCCAACAATATAATATGTATTTATAACATACAAGACCCCAAGGGATTGACAAAGATTGACCTTCACAACACACAGCACTGACAATGAGGTCTGGGATGGCGAATTTGGAGATGTTTCAGTGACAAACACACTGAGGAGCATCTCCAAAAGCTTGGCTCTGGTGGGTGCAGGACATCCCAGGCACCTCCAAGGGATGTGCAGCCAGAGGGAGAGACCAGAGGTGACCCAGAAAGTTCCTGAGGGAGCAGGGGCAGAGCATCACCCATACTGAACGTGATGGGGAAAAAAAGCAGGAAGAAACAGCAGGGAAAAAAAACCCCAAAAAGCAGCCCAGTTCCCCCAGGCTCGGTGTTTTCTCCCCGCCCTTCCCCAGCGGCTGCATTTCCACAAGCGATTTGCACTAATTGCTTTAACTACGGCCACGCTGAGGGTAATCAGAGTCATTAAGTGACCTCTGCTCCGGAGGGAGGCCTGGCAGTTCCCTGTGCCATCTCCCTGTGCCACCTCCCTGTGCCAGCTCCAGGCACCTCCCGTGGCACCGGGACACAGCTCGGTCCGATCTGCCCCACTCCCGAACCCCCCGGGATGGGGATGGGTCCTGAGGATTCCTGCTTGGAGGGGCTGCTGGCAATGCCACCCACGGTGATTTGTCACCACGGCTGCCAGCTTAGCCCCGGGGCTGCTGGGGATTGAGTTGGGTTCAAACTGAGCATCCCAAATCCCCCAAATCCTCCCCGTTTTCTGCCTGCAGAAAAAAGGAGTTGCCCCATGCCGGTCCTGGGGCAGCGGTGTGAAGGGACAGAAAAGCACCTGAACCCCTGAAGAAGGAGGAAGAAGAAGATGAAGGACTCAGACAACACCCCAAATCCTTCATCTTAACTCAATGTATTACTAGATACTAAAACCCCAAATTGTGAGTTTCCAGAATTCCAGTACAGGGGGACAGGAGGGAAGAGCCAGCTATCCCTAACCAGGGGGACACTGGGCTCTGAGGCTAAGCCCCGGGCCTGGATCTGCCTCCCAGCATTCCCAAAGCAGCCAGGACAGCTCTGCCGAGGGGCTCAGCCTCGGGAAGCCCCCAAAACCCTGTGCTGCCCCTCCCAAATTAACCCTCATCATCCCCAGGGTGATGTCCTGAATTCAGCCAGGCTGGGAGAGCTGGGGGTGCTCAGCCCAGAGAAGGGAAGGCTCCAGGGATACCTCAGAGCCCCTTCCAGGGCCTCAAGGGGCTCCAAGGAGGCTGGAGAGAGACTTTGGAGAAGGGCATGGAGTACCAGGACACTTCCAGAGGGCAGGGCTAGGTGGGATATTGGGAAGGGATTCTTCCCTGTGAGGGTGGGCAGGCCCTGGCACAGGGTGCCCAGAGAAGCTGGGGCTGCCCCTGGATCCCTGGCAGTGTCCCAGGCCAGGCTGGACAGGGCTTGGAGCAACCTGGGACAGTGGCAGGGGGGTTGGAAAGTTCCTTGAGGGTCCCTTCCAACCCACACCATTCCATGCTTCCATGATGTCCTCCAACACAACACCCAACACATTCAACCCCCTGTGGGCACAGCTGAAGCTGGAAAAGAGCCACAAACGCTCCTTGGGAAGCCAAACACCTGCATCCCAAAGAGATGAGACCCCAGAGCAGGGGTCCCTCTCACACCCCTGACCTCCAGGCTGGGAGGTGTAAGGAAACACCCATGCTTCCAGGAAAAACGCACTGCAGCCCCCTTCCTGCCAGTCCACAGGGACCCATTACACTAACAGTGTGTCCATTCAGCCTGATATATAAATTACTAATGTAAATTAATGGATAATTGAAGCCCTTTAGTCCTAAATATTTAAATTATTTAACAGGCAATTAAGAGCGAAGGAGAAAGAAAAGAGGAAAAGGGGCCTTAACCCCAACAGGCAGAAAAAAAAAAAAATAAAGTGTGAGGAGAGCAGAAAGAGCTGAACATACACATTTTAAAGTGAAGCTGCCAAGTTCATTTTGTTTGAGGCAGGCTGGTGCTACAGTGGATGCCCCCAGATCCAGGGAGAGGAGCATCCACCAAACAACCCCAGGGAGCAGGACAGATTCTGATCCACATCTTCTCTGGAGAGAAAATCTCCAGGGCTGTGTTTGTAACACCTCTTGGTTACAGTGATTACCACAATTTCCTGGCGTGCCAAAACAGCACTTGTAGGTAATTTTTTTCATCCTGCCTACCCCTAAGGTGACAGCATTCCCTTTTGTAATGTCATTCCTCCTTTTCTAACCTGATCCAAGTACAAACACACTTATTTCAAGGGCTTTCACTCTCTTTTTTTCCTTTTCAGGGGGTCTTGCAGGGCTGTTTCACTCTCTACATCCCGCCCCCCTCCCTCTCCAAACATCCTCAGCAAGCCAAAGTGGTTACAATTCCTCCCAAAGGCACTCCAGCAGGATGCTGGATATCATCAGTGCAACGAGATTCCCACCCTCAGGTGTCCTGGAGACCCCCCCTAACAATGCAGTGACAGCAAGGAGTAGATCAGGGCTGAGACACGCGGTGTTTCCTCCTCCAGCCTCCATCCCAAGGAGGCCAGGGATATTCCCAGCACTCCCCTGGGAGCTGGCAGAGGTCATAAGGAAAAAGGGTCTGTGGAGAGAAGACGTCATGTGGGAAAAGCAGGGTTTTAACAAAAGCAGAGCGTGAGTCTGTGTGAGCCTGTGCGTGCCCGGGGCCGGCTCCGAGGGCAGGGGGGCCTGGAGACAATGGTGAACAGGCTCCAGATTGCATCCTGAACTCGCAGCCCCACGGGAACAGGGTTATAAAAACCCTTCTTATTTTGTTTGTAGGCCAAAACAAACAAGTACATAAAAAGCTGAGCGCGGAGAAGCCAGACAGGAAGTGAGTAACATCTGGGAAACATCTGGCCCTGGCTGTGCCACGGGCCCGGCACAGCCCCGGGTACCTGCTCCTGCAATCCCGAATTCCCAGCCAGGGGAGGTCCCCAAAACCTCTGCTCCAAAAGGGGACAGTGTGCTGGGGGAGAGGACACCCTGTCTCAGGGCTCCCAGCGTGCCCCCAGCACCACAGGAGCCCCCCAGAAGGGATCTGAGCATTAAGGATGCCCTGAACAGTGCGAGGCTGATCCAGGGCTCTGAATATTGCAGGGCACCCTCTGAGAGGCACAGGACACTCCCAAAAAGGGCTCTGAGCATCTCAGGACCCCCCCTGGGCACTGCAGAACATCCCTTGAATAGGGCTTTGAGCATAAAGGGATCCCTGGTCCAGGGCTCTGAGCACCACAGGCCAGCCCCGAGAAAGGTTCTGAGCAATACAGGATGCCCTGAGTATTTCAGGACTCTCTGCTCCAGGGTTCTGGGCATTGCAGGAGGAAGTCAGGCTGGCCAGCTGGCACCAGGGCACTCTTTCCCTGCCCTGGGAGATGCCCCACATCCTTCTCCACAGGAGAGAGGAGGTCCTGCCGGGCAGTCAGAGGGGCTGGAGGTATTTTCTTCCTTCTGGTTCCCATCTCCTGCTCTTCCTCCTCCAAAAGCCCCGTGAAAGAGCCTCCCAGCACTGCCCCACGCACGGAGCTGGGAAGGCTGAGGGGAGGTTGCAGGGTTGCAGCGCTTGGGGAGGCTCCAGCCGGGCTGCGAGGGAGGAGAGCTGGCTTGGCAGGATCAGCCCCAGGCTCTCCTCACCGGGGAATTCCCCGTGGCTGCCAGCCCCAGCTGCCAGCCCACATCTTCCCTCTCCACCCGCCCACAGCCAGCGGGGTGCTCTGGGAGCAAGAAAAGGGGATGGCAAGAGACCCCACGGAGCTCTTGGAGAGCAAGGGGAGGTGTAGTGGAAAGAGCAGCGATGCTCTGGATCCCAGCAGGAATCACTTCTGTCTCCCCCGTGCAACTCCAGCTGCATTTCCAGCCAGGAAGTGCAAACAGCCACGCTCAGACACCTGGAGAGGCTCCTCTGATCCTTCACTGCCACGCTGGCTGCACCAACTCCCGGCAAGCCAGCTTCCCTCAGCTCCTCGGACAGGCTGGGATGCTCCCAGCTCCCCTGATAACTCCAAAGCACCCTCAGCTCTCCCAAAAACCTTTCCTCTGATTTTTGCCCTGGCAGAGCTCGGGATTAGCACTCGGGGCATTCCAACGGGGAGGATTAAAGCTGCTGCAAGGCTGGACCCACGCTGGAGAGGGAGCAGCAGCTGGCTGTGCACAACATCTGGCATTGCTGCTCATTTATTCCCCACTGTGAACCTGTGGGCAGCAGCAGGTGGGACTGCTGAGGGTGACACTGCTCGTGTTCCAGGTGTCCCATGAGGACAGGAAGGACAAGGACACATCGTTTGGGGCGTGGTGCAGCCACGCTGGCAGCTGAATGTGGAGCATCTCCCCTCGGGAGAGCCCAGACACCAGGTAGGGGACTTGGGAGTGAAGGGAAGCATTAGGGATGTCAGGGAGGAAAAAATGTCATCACAGAATGGTTTGGCTTTAAGGAAGGGACCTCAAAGAGCATCTCATTCCAGCCCCCTGCCGAGGGCAGGGACAGCTTCCACTGAAATACCAGAGGAGAAAGGACAGTGTTTGGAAAGGGAAACAAGCACGGCACATTAGAGGAAAAAATTACCCAGCAGGCTGGCAAGGTTAAAAAAGCAAACACACTGGGACATGGAAGGATAGGGAGACCTAATTAAAGAAGCCTCACCCAGAACACGCCAGCAGCAAAAGCATCTGATGTGTCAGGGACAGAGACGTCGGATGCTGCGTGTCCCATCCCGTGTCACTGCACAGCCTGCAGCAAAGGGCACAGCTCCCAAACCCCAGAGCCACTGCACCACCAGGGTGAGCATTTTGCTTTCTCATTTCTGGTCATTTCTGCGCCAGCTGATGCCCACACGGAGCTTTTTTTTTTTTTTTTTTTTTGGTACCATTACTTTAAAAACAGCTACACTGGAAAGCACCAGCCTCAGGAGCTGCCCAGAAGAGTCAGAGCCCACTGCAGGAGGTGCTGAGAGCACCTCGCAGCTCAATTTGGCCCGGCTCGGGGGCAGACCAGCTCCTGAAGGTGTCTGGAGACATCCAGGCCGTCGGGGCAGGAGGGGGATGCACAGGAACCCACCGGAGCCAGGCAGCCTGTTCCCACCGTCCCTCACACGTGCTTTTTCTTTCCAATTCCCAGCCTAAATAAGGCTTTGGGGAGGAAATTAATGAAAAGCAAAGCTGATTACAAAGAACAATACAATGACTCAATCTGTTTCTTTTACCTCAATTGTGTAAAGCTTTTACATTTATGAAGGTTTCTCTCAGGACACAATGAAACAGCCCACTGAGGGAAGCAGTAATGGCCCTGGAGACTTTTGAGCAAGACTGGACAAAACACCACGGGAACGATCCCAAAGGAAGGACCAGATGATCTAACAGGTCTTTTGCATCTTTAATTCCTCGCCCTTTTCTTTCTCCTCCCTTTTCAGGCACGGGGATTTTTTGGCTGCCGCTAATTAGATGTTAATGCGGGAGCGGCTGGTTTGCAGCGCGTGGTGTAAGCAAAAGGAGAAGCATCGGGGCCCTAAATGACAACCAGATCACAGGGATGGGGGTCCTTATCCTCGGCATGGAAAATCTCCCTCTGGAAGCACAACGGGCCGTAGAATGTTGCTGTCCTTTCCTCACCAGGACGGATCACTCCTGCAGCCACCAGCAGCCTCCTGACACTCAGGGGTCACTGCCAGCCTTGCATCCCCTCCCTCTCCATGCCCACATCCAGCCTCCTCACCAGCGCACGGGAACGATCTCCTAAGTTGCTTTGTCTATCCAGGGACAAAGGGAAAACCCCAGCAGCAGAAGACACACCAAAACAACCTGAGTTTAGCTCCGTCCTGAGAGCAGCCAGCTCTCCTGGCTGCCCCTTTGCAGAGCATCCCCCAGGAGGAGGCAGTGGGATGCTTTCCCCACCTCCTCCTCACTGCTGTTTGCTGGGCTCTTTGGATCACCCCTAACCCCCATCTCAGCCAGCAGCGAGGAGCCGAGCTGAGCTGTTTGTGATGGAATCAAGGAGCTGAGGCAGAGGCCGGAGTCTGAGCCCCGAGCTCGGAGTGTCCACCGAGGCTGTCACTGCCAGCACGGCCCCAGCCAGAATCACTTCAGCGGGAAAAGATCTCCAAGGCCGTCGAGTCCAAGCTGTGGCACATCCTCACCTTGTCACTCAGAGCAGAGTGACATCCAGGGGCTCCTTGGCCCCCTCCAGGGATGGGGACTCCACCGCCCAGCTGTGCTCAGGGATTTCTCCCAGCCCCGTGTTGCCCTCTTCTTTCCCTGTTGGCTGAGGCAGGAGGAAGGTACAGCCTGCCCGAACCACCTACCACATATTTTCCCCCTGGAACATGTCATTTTCCCCCAAAGTCTGGAAGTTCAGGCTGTCTGCGTTCTGCAATAGCCTTTGTGGAGCCACTTCTCTATTACCCTAAAGTTCAGGAGTTCAAACTGCCCGGGTTCTGTAACAAACTTGCAGCCTGAGGTCGATACAGACATAAAACCAGGCATTAACACCCATTTCTCCTGAAGACCCTCACCAATCGAGTTGTTTGTAAAGACATTAGCACCCATCTTTCCAACAAAACCCAGGTCGAAGACATTTACACCCATTTCTCCTGAAGACCCTCACCCATCGGGTTGTTTGTAAAGACACCAGCACCCACCTTTCCAACGGGGCTCACCTGGAGCACCTTCATACCTCGGGGCCCACGTGAAGGACCAGGAAGGGATGGAGAGGCTCCAGTCTGTGCCCCTGGGATGTCACTGCCCTCCTCAGTGGGGTCAGAGCCCCAGCACCAGCCCCCTATGGGCAGTGCCCTCCCTCCCCTGAGCCCCCTGCAGCCCCAGCTCCTAACCCAAGCCCAGTCATGACAGGAACAAAAGCCACTGCTAAGAGACACATTTACGACCCTCCAAGAGGGAGCCCGCCGACAGCTTAACGAGCTTTTTGTTTTTCAAGTAGTGGTTTTATATTTACGACCTGAAAGGGAAAGATGCAAGTAGGCAGGGACGATCCGGGGGCTATCTGCCTCTCCTGCTCCTGACCCGACGCTGTCCAACCCACATCCAAGCCCATTCCCGGAAAGCCATAAAAAACGATTGCATTTCAGCTTTTCTCCCCCCTCCTCCTTTCTCTTTCTCCCCTCCACTAAAACTAAAAAGCACCTTTTTTTTTGGTGGTGCTCGCTTCTTGTTAATGTTCACCCCAAGGAAAAGCATCAAATATTAATGCAGGAAGCTTCAGAAAGCTCACACCGGAAATCAGAGGCCCCATGTGTTGTGGAGTATCCCAGTGGATGCAGGATCCCACCAGTTCATCACCAAGGCCTGGCTCTTTAATGCCTGGGAAGGAAGGAGGAGGCCAGAAGCTGGGTTTTTACGAGCACGAGGGATCACATTCCTGGGATATCAGCCCAGAGTTACACTTAGAGGAGGAAAAAAAAACTTAAGGAAAAAAAAAATCCAAACCCCACCACCCTTCCCCAGGATGCTGCACTGTTATTTATAAGCCTAAGAGTGAAAAGAGAGGGCAAAACTCCCTGGTTTTGTTGTTTTGGTTTGGGGGGTGGTGGGTTTGTTTTTTTTTTTTTATCCCCAGCATTAGCACAGCAGAGAAATGCCTTTGGGCTGCAAGAGCATTCCAGCCACCAGCAGGAAGATAAGGCTCTTCCTTGCCTCCAGATTCCTTGGCAGAGAGGAGACACATGGGGTTTAATTGCACACAGAGATGCCACAGCCCTGACAGGAACACGATAAGAGCTTTTGTCCCGTGGAGGGCTCACCCAGCTGATAAAGACCCTGAGCTCCTAAACCCCAGGAGGGAACTCGGCTGAAGAGCTGCAAGGGGAAGGTGGGAGGCCCAGATGTGCAGTGCAACATCTGGTGGGGAAGGGAGCCGTGTGCCAGGGCAGTGTGACACGGTGCCTGCCACCACGGGTGACACTGGGCATGCAGGGCCCCACCTCCAGGCAGGGGAGGACAGAGCCCTGCCTGCCTGGTGGTGACATCCCTGTCCCAAAAGCTGCAGCTCCATGGTCTCTGATGGCTTTCCCAACCTCCAGCTCTGGGCCTCCAGCATGAGGAGCTGCTGGAGCCAGGCCAGAGGAGGCCACGGAGCTGCTCCTGGGGCTGGAGAGGCTCTGCACGGAGGCAGGCTGGGAGAGCTGGGGCTGCTCACTGCACAGGAGAAAACCTCAGAGCCCTTCCAGTGCCTAAAGGGGCTCTGGGAGAGCTGGAGAGGGATTTTGGACAAGGAACATGACAAAGGGGAATGGCTTCACACTGTCAGAGAGCAGGTTTAGGTTGGGTATTAGGGAGAAATGCTTCCCTGGGAGGTTGGGCAGGCCCTGGCACAGGGTGCCCAGCTGTGGCTGCCCCTGGATCCCTGGAAGTGTCCAAGGCCAAGTTGGACAGGGCTTGGAGCAGCCTGGGATAGTGGAAGGTGTCCCTGCCCATGGCCTTTAAGCTTGAAGATCTCTTCCAACCCAAACCATCCAATGATTCTTTGAACCCAGCTGCTGAGATTGGGAATCTTTCCCTCCTCCTTCCCTTCCTCATTCCCCTCCATCCCCACAGGAGCCCAGCAGCCCTGGCGGACAGGCAAAGGAAAAAAAAAAAAAAAAAAAANNNNAAAAAAAAAAAAAAAAGGAAATAAAGCAAAAGCCTTTTAAGTGTGACTGAGCCGCAGCACAGCGGCGCTGCTCGGAGCAGGGCAGCCCCCTCCCCGCTCCCCTTCCCCACTTATCGCTGCCCGGGGCTCTGCCCGGCGCCTGCCGATAATCAGGGAGCGCATTGAAACCCCGGCGCCAGACTGGATCCTTATCTCCTCCCGAGCAGGAATGCGGGATGGGGGCTGCAGCAGCTCCCGGACCAGCAGCAGCAGCAGGAGGAGGAGGAGGGGGAGGAAGAAGCCCCGTCCCACGGCCTCTGCAGTGAGCGGGAGGCGGGGGGGACGCGGGGACCCCCGAGGGGTGCGCAGGGCTCGGTGCCCAGCCCCGGCTCCCGGCACGGCCGGAGGGGTCGGGAGCAGCCCCCGCCTTGCGCAAGGGCCGGTAATTATCCCCGGGATAATTGCTCTGCTTCGTTTCCCCATAAAGCCGAGGGCTGGGCGCGGGGAGCCCGGGGCAGGAGCCGGGACAGCCCCGGGCCCGCATCCCTCCCTCCTCCAGGGTGAGAGCTCTGAGCTATTCGCAAAGCATCCCAGGCCATTCAGGGCTCAGCCTGGGGACCCTGGCAGTCTGTGCCGCGGGAGGAGGAGGAGGAGGAGGAGGGGAGCCCGGAGCCTTCCTCCCCGGCGAGGAGGACGGCGGGCTGTGCTCAGGAGCTGCCCGGGGCTGATCTCCATCACCAACAGGACCGACAGGAACTTCCAGCAGCGGCGGGGAGAAGGAGAGCAGGGAGAGCCAAGCCCCCGGCTCCCCTCCGCCTGCTGCCAGGTGGGACAGCAGCCACGGCTCCAGCCTGGCGCTCCCCCTGCTCCCTCCCGGCCTGAGGGCTGCGTGCTCCTCACACCCAAAAAAGAGCTTGGAGCGCTTCTTTTCGCCATCAGGAACGCAGAGCTTCGCCCTCAGTGCCCGGGAAGCGTGGCAGCAGCGCCCGCGGTGATTCCCTGCCGTGGGGACGCGGAGAACAGCCCCCAGCTCCATCCCCGCCGGGATGGGCAGCCCCTCCCGAAGGGCTCCTGATGCCATCAGAGCCCCAGGGAACTCGCAGCCAATTAAGGGGATATTTAAAAAAATCATAATAAGGGGCTAATGAAGTTTAGAAGCTGCCGACAGCAGCCATATGCCTCAAATATGCTGGGTACAGTCGGTGCCTAGGTAATGCAACTGCAGGTATCAGCTCGCCTAATTAGCTACCAGAAGAAAGTCTAATTTAAAACAAAGCTCTTATTTTATTTATTTGCTGACAGCAGCAGAGCAATTCCCTCCAGCACGAAGTGAAAGCAAACACACTGCCCTGCAAACAAACCACCACGGGCCTTTTAATTGTATCCTCCAACAAGTGTTCCCTGCTTAGTCTTTGGCAAGGGAGGGGCGAGGGGGGAGAAGGAAAAAAAAAAAAGCCCAAACAACAACAACAAAAACCCAACCTGGGCTTCCATTAGCATCACAGAGGACTTGCAAAGACAGCTTCCCGCTTGTCACCTCCCTGCCACAGACAACAGCAACCCCTGGAACTCCTCTGCTGTGCAGGGAGACTGCCTTTAATAGAACACCCCCAGGAAATGTGTCCTCTCTGATGAAGGGGCTCGGCACACCCTCGCTACCCTCACCCTGAGATGCCCGGGCTGGTTCCTGGCTCCAGCCCACCCTTGGGAGGTGTGGGTCCCCCTCACAAGCCAAGACTCCCGACCCTTCCCATCCCTTCCCTTTCTTCACCTCCGGATGCATCCAGAAGCAAATGTGGGGAGGGGAAAGGGAAATCCTAGCAGTGCAGAGAGAGTGCACTGTGATTTTATTTAGTATCTTTATTTATTGAAGTGCTTTAAATAGATATGGATTGACTCTCCCAGCTCTGGCTATTACAGCTTGAAAGGGGAGCTGCAGGCAGCTCCTGGATTAATGCACATGAGGCTGCTTCCGTGGATGCTCACATCCCACTCCATGTGGGACCTCCTCCTGTCTTCCAAGCTTCACTGGGGCCTCTGCATCCCCCTCCTCTGGTAAAACACGACGTGCTGGTGCGTCCACTGCTCCACATCCACACCAAACCCTCCTCACTGCCACCCTCAATCACTTCCACACCCAAGATGGAGCCACCAGCTCCACCACCCACCCGGCCAAACCCTTCACCTCGTCACCTTCCTCACAGGCTCTGAGCTCACCCGAGTAATCAGGGATTCATTCTACCCCAACAGCACGTCCTGCCAACCATTTATGGATTTATGAAAGGGGGGAGAGGCATTGCAAGCCTTTATGGACAGCACTGGCTGGGCCCTGCATTTTTCTTCCCACTGATTAAAGTAATAATGCTCAGTTAAGGGGTAAGTAAAAAATCACACCGTTTTTAGGCAGCTGGGAAAGAGGAGGAAAATCTATTGCAGTGGCCCTGAATGAGTGCTTCCCCAGGGCTTCGAGGCAGAAAACTTATCAGACACTGCTCTGATAACATATTCAGGCTGAACCATTAGTCTTGGGCATAAAAAAGGTGTAATAAAAGGTGCCCCCTGACTGCAGACTGAGTGAGGAGGGGGAGATGGGGTTAAAAACCCAGAGAGGCCAGAGGATCTGGGGCTCAGTGGCATCCCCAGCACACGCTCCTGATAGTGGGCACCCACCTCCTGCCACATAAGTGTCCAGGGACAGATTATCTCCTGCTTGTTTAAAGCTGTAGAGAAGTGGGAGCATCAGCATCCACAGCACCGTGAGGCTGGTGAAAGATTTCCCCAGGGCCAGCATCCTCAATCATCCTCAACGACTCATTTTCTCATTCTGGCCTCATTTGGCTCCCCTGCCATGTCCCAGTCCCAATACCCATCTTACAACACCTTTCCCTCCACAAACACAGCTCCTTTTCTTCCCTGTAACTCCAAACCAACCCTTTGTCCCGGGCACAAAGAGCTGTGAGGTTTCTGCTCTGGGTTTCTCTCTGCTTTCCCATCCGCCTTCTTTGGGAATGCCAGAGCACAAAGCAAGCCAGCCGTGACCTGTAGCTACTTTGGAAAAAAATTATCTCCACTGGAATTTTCTCCACACCTCCTGCAACGATGACAACACAGCCCCAGAGGGGTCCCCCTTTCCCCTTGGCAGTCACCTGCTCTCTGCTCACCTCTCAAATCCCACAGGGATCACCCAGCCTGGGGAAGCCAAGCAACACAAGCTGGAAACATCCCCCATCCCGCCTCCAAACCACCTTAAAACGGTCAAGTTAGTTATTCTGGAGAGAAAAAAATATTAAATCCATGTTTTTGATGCCTTAGCCCCCCTCACATGTGGATGGGAAGCTCGTGGCATGAGCAAGCAGCAACCACACAGCTGCTTTTTCCTACTCCAGCACCTCAGGCTCAGCCCCCCAAGCACACCCAGGCTCCAGCCAAACTACCCTGAATCCCTAGGGCTGGTGACCCGAAAACCAAGATCCCACCAGCTCCACTGCTGTCCCTACACAGGGTGAAGGCCACCCCATTCCACAAAGGTGGCCACAGACAAGGCCCACCCACAGCTGGGCACCTGATCCCAACATCATCCAGCCCAAGCCATTGCTTCCTCCCTCCCTCCCTTCAAGGCTGGTTTTCCAGGCAAAACAAGGCTGGGAATTACTCAGGCAGCATGTGACATGACCACCAGAAGGAGGGCATTGCCTTACTGGAGCTAAAACTGGATCCCTGTTTCTATTGTCTATTCTTTTGTAGCGATGGGAAGAAAGAGCTGCTGCTCTGTAATCAGGCCTCTTCTGGCTGCTTCCCTGCTTTTAGGGCCAACCAGGATAATGCAAGGTTGCTTTCATGTGGCAAGAGGAGCTTATAAACAACGCTGTTACACTGCTACACCGCCGAAATTAAAGCCCTGCTCTGAGCCTCAGTCCCTCCCACGGGCAGCCTGCTTTGCCTCCGACTCCATCTCTTCTCCCAAAGTCTGCAGCACAGGGAACGGACTGAATCTGGTCCTGAGTGAGCACTTGTGACATTCAGTGTCTCCCAAAATGATCTCCACCACCTATTTCTGGAAAGAAGAGTAATTCCTTCCAGCTTTTGCCAACGTCCTCTTGGCAAACACTCGTTTCTTGTGTTCCCCCACAGCAGAGCAGCTCCAGATCACGATTCACCCCAAAAGTCAATGAAAGTCTTCTCTTCACTGATCCATCTTCACAGCTTTACGGTATTTTTTGGCCCAAAGGGATTGAGATTTACCCCACTCCACAGCCCATAAAAATTCAGACTCTGAGCTCACCCATACACATCCAGCCTAAAACCTCCAGAGCGGATTCCCTCAGCCAGAAATGATCTCAGCTGTGAAACATCACAAGGGGCAGTCACTTTCTCAGCAGTCTCAAAATAGAGGTTGTTTTTCTTTTTTTTTAAATTAAAAGAGATGCCATCTCTCTGCATTATCTGGAATAAACATCCTGGTGCTGGAAGAAAGCATGCTTCAGCTTTCCTAGCTCCAGGTTCTCATTTCCACCAGCTCCTTGAGAACCTCCTCCTGGTTTTCCAAGCCTTCTCCTGTGCTGCATTAAGAGCCTGTCTCTGCAAATAAAATGTGTTTTAAAACCCAGGGAACTCTGCAATAGGACAAGGACTCCTTTCACCACCCAAGTGACCCCAGCCCTCCCTCAGCTCCTCTTGGATTAAAGCTTCTTCTGGGCAGCTTGGTTGGGACAAACCAGTGAGGCGAGGGCCAGGTTTGTTGTGGCACTGACCAAGGGACAAACATCAGCCAGATCCAGCCCTGGGGACAGAAGCAGCTGAGACCATTTCAGTGAAAGCCTCTGCCCCCACCATCCTTGCCCTTGGTGCTCCATTTTTGGAGGAGCCTGGAAGCACTGCTCCCCAAAAACATGGAAAGCCAAAGCTGCAGGATAATCCTGGCCCAGAGAACCCAAACTCCTGCAACCTTTGGACCCCGTGGTTGACATCAATGCCCCACACCTAACATGCCAAGTGATTTTTTCCAGAGCTAGAAGGAAGCCTCCCTGCCTCTGCCCACTGACCCAGGGGTGGGATGCTCTTCTGCTTCCCCTTCCATCCCAAACATCATCAGCAGGGATCATTTCCTTCAAATAAAGGTCACCTGCCAACAAGTGCCTTGTGCCATGCCCTGAGAGCGGCCTTCAGTGCCCCCTCACTGTGCCTAAGGTTTTTTTCCAGCGTTTTTCTCAGTCCTTCATTTATGTCCATGTGCCCCATTCCTGCTCATACACCACGGTCCCAACAGGCAGCAGAGCAAAGCCTGTTTTCCTATGGATCTGCTGCCCCAAATACTCCCTCCCACATGGCATTTGTGTTCCCCAATAGTAGGTGGAAAGTGTTATGTTGTTGATGTTTTGGGTTTTTTGTTTTGTGGTGTGGTTTTTTTTTTAGTGGGATATTAATAGATCCCTCTCACTGGCCGACCAGCCTAGATAAAAAAACTTTATTGCTAATTTCCTAATCAGACAGGCGCTTAATTACGAGACATCTACTTCTGAGTCAGAGGGATGCAGACATACAAACAGCACGGCAGCTAAGGGAAAAAAAAAAAGTCTGGATTCTTAATTTTTTTTTTTTTTAGGAAACGAAGCTAAAAAAAGAACCCCCTCCCCCCAAACAAACAAGCAACAAAAAAACCCACCCCAAACAACCCAGCGAGCCCAAAAATAAATCCACGGGGATTTTTGGCATTTTAGGCACAGGAGCTCCTCTTGGGGCAGGGGATGAGGTGGTCCAGAGGGGCTGGATCCCCGGGGGTCACGGCAGTGCCTCCCTCCCCCTGTGTCCCACATTCTGCACAGTCCCCACGGGCTGCGAGCAGATGGCTGCCAAGCTGACAGGTTGCAAACAGCTCCGTGGAGCCGGCTGGGGAATCAGATATTGTCTCCATGCCTTTAGTTTAGGGAACAAAAGATGTCTCCCAGCTAAAAAAGTTTGCTGGGAGACCTCGGTGCTTCTCCTGCTTTTGGGTTTCTTTTTGAAAGCACTTGCACCCAGCTCAGACCGCTCGGCTCTGACGTCTGTGCGACTCTACAGGCTGCCTGCACACAACTTTTTCCACTTTTCCTCTGACTTTCCTCTCTGGAAAGAGACCACAAGGATGGCCCTGGTGCAGGGCACATCACCCTTGCTTTTCCAGCGAGCTGCAGGCACTCCCTTTCTGGCAAAAATGTCTTCCTTCGACTTCCTATGAAGCTTGCAAACACCGTGAACTCGGGACAGCCTTGACAAGCCTCTTCCCATCATCCCTGTTGTTTACTTAGAGGAGCCCCCAGGCTTGGAAACAGCCCCAGACCCCAGCCCTAAGCACACGGGACAGCAGAGTGCCAGGCCAGAGACCCAGATCATCTTTCAGGGAGGGTTTATTTTATAAAATCATCCTTCAGCAGGCCAGGCTGGGTCCCCCCACACACCTACCAGGGTGCAAAGCCCGGCCAAACTGCAGGATCCTGGCTCCTTTGGCTTCCCTGCTGCTTCCAGCTCTGCAACTCGACCCTCGGCAAAACATATGGTTTGCATTCTCCCCCCCTAAACTTTCCACAGACTCCTTCCCCCGCCTCCCCGTGGCACACAAACCCCAGCCCTTCTTCTCTCCAAGCAAGGAATGGTTCCTGCAGTGCTTCCCAGCCCTCTGCAAGGGAAGGAGAGGAGGCTGCAGTAAAACCCCTCGGCCGAGACTGCTAAGTGGGCTTTGCTGTTCCGTGCAGGGGTCATTAACAGCCCGGCTGGAGCTGCTGCCTCCCCTTCCAGCCAGTCCATAAATACTGAGGGAAACAGAGCCACCGTGTCGTGGTGGAGATGGGAAGGGAGGGGGAGCAGCACAACAAGAACTCGCTCTGCAAGGAAAGCTTTTCCTTCCCGGGACCACTGGGGTCCCACATCCGACCTCATCCCTCTGCAAAAGCCAGAAACAATCCCATCCTTTAGGATGCAGGGATAGTAAACGCGTCCAGCAGTGCTCAGAGGATGCTCAGGGTTAAGCAGCGACTTCACCTCCTCTTTTCCCCTCCCTGCATGCAAAAACCATCTTTTATTTTCCTGTTAGGCAGTTTTCATCTGATTTTCTGCTTTATCCGGCAGCCAGGCTTTTCCCCCTCAAAACGACTCCAGCAGTCTAAGCCAGTCTTTGTTCAGCCCGATCCAGTGGGAAGGGGCAAATGGAATTCCTAAGGAGCATTACCAAAAAGCGAGGCATCACCTTCTCCCAGCCCACGGGGCTGGGTGGAGTTAAAAACCCACCAGGGTCCCCCCTTCTTCCTCCAGCGTCCTCAAAGCTCCACCCTGGAGAGGAGCCCTGCAGAGCCTGGGAGGGCTGTGGGACGGGCAGACGGACAGACAGACGGATGCCCCTGGCCAAAACAGTGGTGGCCGTGATGGAAACCAGAAGCCCTGTGGTCTGCCAGCCCCACTGCCTTCCCGAGGCATGCTGAGCATTGCTGGCCTGTCCCACCCTGGCCACGTCCCAGAGAAAGCCATCCCAAATCCTCTGAACCGGCGCGTTCTCGGCAGCGCGGGGCCAGCAGGCCCGACAGCTCCCGGAGCCCAGCACGGATTCCTCTCAGTATTAAAAACCACACTCCCAAAAGAAATTAAAAACAAAAAAACAAAAAAAAAACTGTCTATTTTTGACCCGTCCTGTGTTTAGGATTGGTGTCACTCAAGGTTTTAGTGAACAGAGAANTATATATATATAGTATATATCAGGGTATCCAAAAGATCTGCAGCCCAGGATAGGGATTAGCCACGAGGCTGCAAGTCCTGAAATCCAGACCTAGTCATTCACCAGTAGCAAACCATTAAGCACAGACACAC
>WEIU01007833.1:231750-253425 GCA_013389925.1 Aegithalos caudatus | reverse complement strand
AAAAAAAAAAAAAAAAAAATTCAGTCGGTGGGAAGAAGGACAATTTTATTTTGTTTTATTTTTAAAGAGCTTGTTCTTTTAAGCCCTCAGACATCATTTGCAGCCCTGGCCAGCTGGAAAGGCTGCAGCCAGGGGTAGCCAGAGGTGCTTTTTGATTTGGGGGTCCAGAGGTCTTGGAGGCAATTTGCATGGCATTATCCATAGCTGTGCTATCGGGACAAACAGTCCTGCCAAGCTCATTAGGCATTAGGAAGGAGAGAGCGTCTGAAGACCAGCACACAGGGGAAAAAAGAGGGAATACACAGCAAAGCTACTGATAAACATGGGGTCAAGGCCCTGGGAAGGGCTTCCCCAGCACGGAATAGCCTTGCAGAGAGTTCTGACTTCCCTGGGATGCTGCTGCTGCCCCTGTGCCCTGGCATTGCCTCCCCACCAGCTCGCCCTGCCACATCTCCTCTTGCTCCTTCCCTCCTCTGGATATCCCCCTGTTTTTAGTACAGAGGGAATTTTAGCAGGGAGCTTCTTGTTACCAGGCACAAAATAAACACTGAGTTAGCCGTGGTTCATTTAGTTTTTCCTCCTACTACTGATGATTTCCTCACCTGAGAGCTTTGAGGGCAGCAAAGGAGGCTGCAGACAATTCCTGCTGACAGACCTACTGCAAGGATGCTGTTACTGTCACAGAGAAGGCCTGGATGCTGCCTGAAAAGGACAGGGAATTTGCTTCTCTGTAAAACACAGGGAGAGTCAGGGCAGAAAAAGGGCTGGAGGAGGACAGAGCAGGTTTTTCTGCAAAACAGGTGGCCCAATATCTTTTGACAGGTAGGTTGTTGCTGGGGACACCTGGATCACCTGGATGCAGCCAGCATGTCCCCTTGGCTTGCCATGGGCCAGCTTCCCTGGGCAAGTAGTGATAGGAAATGGGGGAACTGTTTGAAATGAGAGAGGGGAGATTTAGAGGAGATGCAAGATAGAAATTCTTCCCTGTGAGGTGCTGAGATCCTGGCACAGGGTGCCCAGCTGTGGCTGCCCTGGATCCCTGGAAGTGTCCAAGGCCTGGTTGGACTTTGGGGCTTAGAGCCACCTGGTCCAGTGGAAGGCGTCCCTGCCCATGGCAGGGGGTTAGAACAAGGTGATCCTTAGAGTCCCTCCCAGCCCAAACCATTCCATGATTCCCTGCTGATTTTCTCCCGTGTTCCCTGAGGGTGAAACACCCAGCACCAGCACTCTCCCTTCCTTCCCCCTCTCCGTGGGCTCCCTAGGTTACCCCTTTAAGCTCAGAGCAGGGAGGTGACTGTCCTGCAAGGGGCTGTCCTGCCCCTCACCTCCAAACAGGGAGGCACATTCCAAGCTCGGGCTGCTAGGGGCTCCTGAGGGAGCTGAGCAAGGCTCAGGAGAAGATGCAGCACCTTCATGGAGGCTGAGGATGGAGAAGACCCCCTTGATTAGCAGGGCATCATGCACACTCAGGGGCCCTCCCTGGCAGGGATGTGACCAGAAAGGGCAGAACATCCCAAGATGAAGACCAAGATGATGGAAACACCATTTATAGATCCCCAAATCCTCCAGTCCATGGGATACCTGGCATGGCTCCCTCCCAGACTGAGCTCATGGGCAGGAGATGGAGAAGAGAGGCAGGATCTCCACGAGGCAGTGGGGAGGGAGAGGGAGTTTGTGGTTCAGTGGCTCCCAAGTCCTTTCTGCTTTGCAGAGCTTCACAAGTGACACTGGCGTGTGATTCGATTAGGGAAAGCGCTTCACTTTCTCTCCACTCCAGACTCTCCTTGGCTTCAGCTTGAGATGAGATGGGAATCCTGCTGGGCATGGGGAGAGGCAGACACAAAAACCTCTCCCACCCCATCCCCCTGTGTCCTCTTGGACCCTCGTGTCCTCTTGGACCCTTGTGTCACCTCTCTCCTTCACCTTGGATGGTGCTTCACAGCATCTGTGTCCCACAGGAGGGTGGAGGTGAAAGCTGCTCCTCCGGGGCTGGGAAAGCCTGGTTAGGAGATGGTGACTCCCAAAGTGACCAAACCCCTCGTTAGGGAACCTTTTCCATGCCAGGGGCTGGGCTGGGTGCTGGGAACAGCTCCACGTGTGCACACAGGGAACAGACGGGAAGGAGCGGGCACCCCAAACCACCAGGGAATGCCTTGGGGGTTCACTGGGACCAGGGTTTGCTCCAGAGGGAGCTGCCAGCACCTGGACCAGAGTCAGAGATGCCTCCTGAGCTTCTGGAAGAGAGCAGGGGAGAAGGAAGACCAGCACTGCCACCGAGCAAAGCAGGGACCTTCCCATCTCCACCTTTGGCGTGAAGCAAGGCTGGCAGGAGAGCTGGAAATTGCCAGGAGGGATGAATGAGGGAGAGGGGAAGAAAAGCCACAGCAGGACAGCATAAAAGCACCAGTGCCGTGGAGCAGGTGCAGAGGCAGTGATAATTCCCCATTTCTTCCAAGGGAGGAACCAGGAGTGCCCAAATCGAGTTACCGGGCCGGGGATTTAGGGACAAACAAAAGGCGCCGCTTTTTCCACGCCACCCGTGATTAAATTATGGAACTCGTTGCCACGGGGTGCTATGGAGACCTGCAGCCTAAGTGGCCCCCAGAAAGCATTTAGGCAAACTCCCGGGTGTGTCAAGGTCTGTTAAACATGATGGAGCAGCCCCCTCAGGGAGTCCCCAAAGCCCGGGGCTCGGACCTGCCGTGCCCTGGACCAGCACAGCCCGGGAGATGAACGCCTCTCATCACCTCAATGAACCCTGCCCCGAGTCCCCCCGAGGGCAAGGAGAGGCTACTGGGCTCAGAAGTGCCCCTGAGGATGCTACAGGACAGGCAGAGAGGGGAATTTCTGTCCCTGTGGCAGGGCAGGGATTCTCCAGGACCCCTCATTAGGAATTTTGGGCTGGGGCTGCCCTCACAGCTGGCTGGGTGAGACAGGGTGAGCAGGGCTCTGCTGTGCCCACAGCTTCAGGCCCAGATGCTCTCTGTCAGGAAGGAAAAGGGGGGGAAAAAAGACTTCTCCCACTCCCTGTGAAGACACCACATTCCAGGTCTGTCTGCCACAAGCACGGTCCCTGCTCCTCACTCTCCATCCAGAGTGTCAGCTCAATAATTTATGGTCCAGGGGGTGCAATAAGCATCCATAATTCACGAGCAATAATGTTCTACAAGTCGGAACTGGCAATTTGGCTCCGTGGACCACGTGCCTCCATCCTGGGGCTGCCTCATGCCACTTCCAAGGGCTCCTTCCTCCCTGCCAAAAGGCACGAAGGCAGCAGCCACCTCCAGGGGAGGCAGCCCTGAGGGCCATCCTGGTAACAGCAGCTGTTCATCTGTGCCTGCTCTTCAGGTTTCCAAGGCCTTCCTCACATGCTGGCCTGAAAATGATGATGAAATCTTGGGGTTTGGTCGGCAAGGCTGACAAAACCCACACCTCGTGGGGCAGTGATGGGGGTGCCTGGAGGAGCAAAGAGCCCTGTGTCAGCAGTGCAGAGCCCTGGAGTTCAGCAGCAGCTCGTGGGTGGTGTTTTTGGTGGCCCTTCCTGCATGAAGGGAATCCTGCCAGCACAGGAATCCTGTGCCACGGGAGCACACAGGTCCCAGAGCAAGATGAACGCTGGCATCTTAACTTTCAAGGCTGATAAAGGGCTCCAAGGCACGGGATCCAGGTGATAACCTGGCCCTGGGGGTGGCACAAAGGGCTGGGTTGCCCTCCAGGAGATAACAGAAGCATCCCGGTATCAGCAGGGAAGCGCAGCGGCTCCAGGGAGAGGTGGGAAACGTGAGCCACCGAGTTCTCAGCTTAGAAAAACACCTCTTGCTCGGCAAACTCTGTTAGTCAGACGTAAAACACGGTGAAGCAGAGCATGCTGGAGCTGCCTGGCTCCTGGGGGAGATGTTTATTAACTCGTCAAAACACAACGGCTGTTGTTGCCAGCAAGAACCTGGAACAGCAGGAGGAAAAAAAAAAGATGAAGTAGAAAAAACGGGAGAAAAAAAAATAAAGATCACACGTGAAGATCATAGTTTTCTTCCCTGTGTTTGGCTGGGTGGAGCATGGCTGAGCCTGGACCATGCAGGGAGCTGGGAGCATCCTGCTGGGGAGGCTGGGCAGAGGCTGCTGCACCGCCTGGCTCAGCCTCTGACGATTTTCACAGCAGCCACTCCCTGACCTTGCTGTAATTGGGCCACTTGGCACACCTGGCCCCAGTAAATTACAGCTTCTGACGTGAATAAGGGCAATGAGACACCCAGTTAATGCTGGGACAGCACGGGGCTGCAGTCATTACATCCCAGGGACATGGAACAGGAGAGCAGCCCCCGGCAGCTGCAGTCATTTTAATCGTATTTGGTCGAAATGCTACGGATCAGGGGCTAAGTTTCTTCACCAGTTATTTGCTGTTGCTTTACTTGCCTTGAAAGAGAGACAGAGGATTATTAACTGAGGGGTGGTATCCTTATCCCAGTTTTTGCCAGGAGCATCCCTCTGAAACGAAGCCTTGTTGCTCTGAATAACCCAAATTTTCCAAAAGTTACCTGTCACAGGCAGCATTGTCACTTAATTGTTATAGGCCCAAGGGGTATTTTTGGCCTTGATTCACAAAATCCTACAAGGTTTGGGTTACAAGGGCCCTTAAAGAACCATTCCAACCCCCTGCCATGGGCAGGGACACCTTCCACTATCCCAGGCTGCTCCAAGCTCCTCCAACCTGGCCTTGGACACTTCAGGGATCCAGGGGCAGCCACAGTTTCCCTGGGCACCCTGTGCCTCCCTCACAGAAAACAATTCCTTCCCAATATCCCATCTGAGCCTGAAGTCCCCCCACTGTGAGGGAGGCCATTACAGACCAGGGCTGTGCTACTTTCCATGGGGTTTTTCCAGCCTCTCCAGCCTCCAGCACTGTCAATATGTACTTTAAAGAACAATTTACACCTAAAAACGCTCCCCTCCTGTGAAAGCGCCGCCGTGCAAAACAGCAGATGGTGTTTGAACACTGCAAAATGGAAAATATATCTTTAAAAGAGAGACACCAGAGTTGTCTTGGCACTCCTCGGGCGCCTCAGGGTCTCCATTTGCAGCTTTCTGCAAGGGGGGGAAAGATGGCAAGTGCTGTGAGATAACACTGGTGGAAGGAGAATGCTTTTCCTGAGAGGTCCTTGGAAATTGTGGCATGGGAACAGACCAAAAGGACTCTGCAGGAGGGGCTCCGACACCACCAGCCCCCACGGGCCACCACGGGGGGATGTTCCCGGGGATGGGAAGCAGAGCAGGGCTTCTCCTCCCTCTCTGCCCTCACTGGTGTTGATCCTGCTTCTTCAGACGGAATGCTGTTTATGGAGAGACAGGGCGGGGTGGGAGAAGCGTCAACCACCCTGCTCCCACCACTTGGGGCTGCTGGGGGAAGTCAGTGCTGTTGGGATGCTGGTCCTTCCCTGGCATTCCGGGATGGATGCAGCAAGAGATCCTGCTCCCAGAACTAAACCCAGCGCTAAACTAACACTGCTTTTGTACGTGAAACATCAAACCTGCTCCTTAAAAACCCCTCCTCTCTCTCCCTCCCCATCCTGGAAGCAAAACCCAGCCGAACCTCCGTCCTCCAGGCAAGGGTTTTTTTTTCTTAGAGGCTTTCTCAATTAAAAAAAAAAAAAAAAAAAAAGCTTGAACGCTGCTAATTTCCAAAACAAACAAGCAAATCTTTGGAGCAGCAAATGCAAAGGGCCCCGAAGGCATCTTCTAAATGTCAGGGAAAAGCATCAGCCCGAACTCGTGCCCGGCTGTCGCTGCCTGCCCGGCGCCGGCTCCGGGCACAGGGGACATCTTTGGGAAGTTTGGCTTTGGTGGGAGCAAAGAAACCCCAAAACCTGGGCCCCCTTACAGCTGCTTTGAAGCTCTGCAATAGGAAAGAAAAAAATACCATAAATCGGGCTCGGCTTCACTCCTAGCAACGACATTTTGACAGCTTCTATTTCGGGGATGGCTTCATTGTTTTCCCCCCGGTCCTCAATTAATGCCTTACCTCAAAATAGCTGCGAGCCAGCAGGACTTTTCAACTCACCAGGCTGTGAGCTGCTCCCAGCTTCCCCCCGTGGTGCAAATGCTCATGGATTGGGCTGGCTGATCCCAGCCAGGCCCCAAACCTCCAGTTTGGATCCCTCCAACAAGGACAACCTCCCTGCTGAAGCCAGGTGCTGGTGCTTAAAAGTCAGCCTGGAGGAGAAAAAAAAACCAACCCCAAAACAGCTTTGCAGACCTGTTCTCCATGGTTCTGAGAGTGCTGTGCTCAAGTATTCGAGGCTCAGGAAGTGCATTCAGCCAGTGCCCAGGAGAAACACGGGCTGGGAATGCTCTGAGGGATGCAGGGAGGAAGATGGAGCCAGGGCTGATCTTTACATTCTGCACTCGATTTGGGAGACAGGAAAAGTTTGCCATATGGAGGGCCTGAAGGACATCTGGGTTGGAATTAGATGGTCTGTGAGGTCTCTTTCTGAGGCAAACCCATTTTATGGTTCTGTGACATTCCCTGTGGTGCTGGCTGAGCTGGACAGCCCCATCCTAAGGGATGTGCTGAGCCTCACACAAGGATACCACAGCCCAGACCCCCCTGCTCCCATTGCTGCTGAACAAACTCCTGAACACCCCTCTCAAGGTTACCCAATGGGGCTTAAAGGTTCAGGAAAAGCCCTGCACAATGTACAGGGCTCCTCCTGAGATATTCACCCCCTGGCATCGATGTTCCCTCAGTTTCCTGTCACAGATCCCCCCTGACACCGGTGTCAGTCATGCTGGTGCAGAGGGGGAAAAGCAGATACATTTATTTACACATCCAGCCACCCCCAGCTGCCTCTTTTCCCACCTAATTTGGCAGCTATCAATTAGCCCCTGCAGACACCTCCTTCCCCCTGCTCCGGGTGAGCCAGCAGTGCCCCCAGCTCCCCTCTGGGACTGGGTGACATGGGAGTGGCTGTGGGGGACAATCCAGGTGGAGCACGGGACACCTTCTGGGATGCTGGGCACTCAGCCCCAGCCATCCCAGAGCTCAGCAGCCATTCCAAAGGTTCCAGTTCATACCATCCCAGAGCCCAGCAGCCATTCCAAAGGCTCCAGTTCATAGTTTACCTATGAGAGCACCTGTGCTCCCACTGCAGGATGCCAGCTGCCCTTTCCCCCTCACCCAGGACTCCTGTTTCCACTCAGTAACCACATTCCTGGCACCATCTCCCACAGCACGCTGGCCCCGGGTGCTTTTTAAACATATTTTCCCTTTAAATTCCTACAGACAGTTTCCCCTGTGTGAAGCACTTGCCTGTGCCTCTCCTGGCCCCACGAAGTGACCAAGAGGTTGCCCCTGTCTGCCCATCAGTGCTCACCCAGGTGCCATGAAATGAGGGAGGGAAAGGGCTCCTGCCCCAGACACCTTTTGATTTCAGTGCAGCTAACAAAGTTAAAGGAGACCTTTCCTCTCCCCCCCAGCCTGAGCTGGAGAAGCCAGAGCATTTTAGTTGTTATTTGATTTGATGTGCAAAAAAAAACAGAGGGAGAGGGAAAAAGAACCTCCCCCCCCCCCCCCCCCCACACACACACACACAACTCACTGCTGGCTCCTTCTTGCCTTTAATTGAGGATACAAATGCCAGCCTGGTTTTTGCTCTCCTTGAAATTCCCTCTGTCAGTACAGGGCTCCCTCAGGTTCAGGACAAAAATTGACTTTGTGTCGTGAATGAAGTGATTATTTCCCTCCACAAATGACTGTGGCAATTATTTCCCTTTTGGGGAGGGGAGGGACGTGTGTGAGCTCTGAGTGCTGAGCAGAGCCACGGCCCCTTCCGGAGCAGGGATGAGCTGGGGCTTGGCTCAGCAGTGCTTGTCCCCTGCTCACAGCCACCTCCTCCCTGTCCCAGCGCCCTGGGATGGGGCTCAGCTGGATCCCCACAGCCACAGGCACTGGATCAGGGGCAGTGCTGAGGGGGGCAATCCCTGTCCCCTTCAGACCAGCCCTTGGGCTGGAAACAACTCTCATCCCTTTGGGCTGCTTTCCCCCTGCCTCAGGAATAAAGGATGTTCCCTAACGTGCCCATCCTGTGTCCCTTCACTGAGGGAGAGCAAGGATAAAATGCCACCTCGGCTTTGTGCACAGGGACCCCAGACTGGTTTGGGTTGGATTGGGATGTTAAAATCACCTATTCCATCACCCCTGCCCTGTGCTGGGATGCCACCCGGGAGCTCCTTCTCACAGAGGTGTGTCACTGTGTCACTTGTCACCTCCCAACAACATCCTGCCTCCTGGGAGGATGAAAAATGAAAATCCCCTGGGAATTCACTCCTGGCACTCCCCTCTGGCAAGGAGGGCTTCACCAGCTCAGGAATTGTCTCTACGAGCACTGCTGCAGCTTCTGCAGGTGTTAAAAGCCTCTGTGAAGAGCGACACAAAGAAAGTTGTTTGCAGCACACGCCGAGATCTCTGAACCCCGCGAACGCAGTGACAATGCAGCAGCGTGTCCCGAAGAGCCGTGAAGCATCCCTGAGCCGTGACCTGTTCCCAGGAATCCCAGCGTGTCCCGAGGAGCTGTGAAGCATCCCTGAGCCGTGACCTGTTCCCAGGAATCCCAGCAATCCTGCAGGAGCGCGCTCTGCCCCTGCCGGCGCGGACGGGGCGCTTGTGCCGGCGCTCAGAAATCTCGTCCTCGCATCCAGGGTTGGAAGGAGGGATCACATCCCTACCGCCAGGGCCACGCCACTTCCAACTGCACAGGAACAACGGGGATTGTAAGGCGGAGAGAAGTGGTGATGAATATATTTTAAAAATGTATTTATTGTACGTAAGGCTGCCACCTTACAGTTAAGAAGATTTCTACAAGGAGGGTGGTAAAATACAGGCACAGAGGGGTGGAAGATGACCCATCCCTGGAAGTGCCCAAGGCCAGGTTGGACGGGGCTTGGAGCAACCTGAGATAGTGGAAGACGTCCCTGCCCATGGGAAGGTGTTGGAATTAGATGATCTTTAAGGTCCCTTGCAATCCAAACCATTCCATGATATGCAAGCAGACAAAAACTCCTGTCTGAGTTATTTACCTGCACACAACCACGTGTTTATTTCACTGCTGACATTTCACAGCCCATCATCACTGGAGCCAGCACCAAGCCCCAGCACTCCCAGAAAGACCACATCTCTTCCCTCCAGGAGTTAAAACCGCAGGACACAAGCTCTAGAAAGTCACTTGAAGGTTGTGAATGACCTTGGAGCTGGACGTTGCCTCCTTGGCTGCGGCGGGAGCGTGGAAATGTATTGCAGCCCTTGGGCAGCCTTCAGTTCTCATTTAAGCTGTTAACCACAGGGGGAGAGGGAGGAGAGCAGCAGTAGCTGCAGCTTCTCCCTGCAAGCCTGCCTGGGAAAGTGTGGGTGGCACTGGAAGGGGCTGCAGGACACGGGTGTGGGGGCAGGGGGGAGCTGCTCTGCCTCCTGCAAGAGGGAACAGCTCTGGGAGCTCAATATTCCCTTCTTCTTCTTCTTGTTAGAACATCCACGGGTGGAGTTATCCTGGCTTTTTGTTCCCATGGTTGGTTTGGTTGCTCAGGGGTGCACAGCAGCTCTGTGGGTCTCTGCTGAGGGGGGCATCACCCCATTGCTCTGCCTGGCAATTTGGGGCACTTTGTGACCAGAGGGATTTTGTGACCAGAGGGATTTGGTGACCCTGGGGACCAACACTAAGGTGCAGGTGCCCCAGAGCATCCTGGCCTCCCTGTGCCATGGCAGAGGGACCTTGCTGCTTCCATGTCACCATGTCCCCGAGTGTGCTCTCCCCAGCATCCCTGAGGAACACTGCAGCCCCTGTGGGGGCCTGGCACAGGGTGCCCAGAGCAGCTGTGGCTGCCCCTGGATCCCTGGAAGTGTCCAAGGCCAGGCTGGACGGGGCTTGGAGCAGCCTGGGACAGTGGAAGGTGTCCCTGCCCGTGGCAGGGAGATGGAACAAGAGGATCCCTAAAGTCCCTTCCAACCCAAACCCATCTGGGGTTGTATGACCTTGGCTGTGAAGCCAAGGAGAAGGACAGAGAGGGACACAGGCACAGACCCCTTGCTGGAAGAATGGGGCTGGTGACCTGTCCTACCCAGAGGACTCAGAGCTGGGATGCCCTAAGGGAGAGCAGGCAGGATTTGGGCAGAGAGGCCAGCTCCCCACTCACCTGCACCCCGTCCCCTCCTCCAGCACCACAAGGGTTAAGATGAGTCTATTACTGTTTGCTTGTCACTTTGTCGCTGATCTAATGACCATCGATAATAGCTGAATAAGAATTGATGGAGAGATGGATTTAATTAACCCCGGTGTCAGCAGCTCGCATTGCTGTCTGTTTGTGTTAATGGAGCAGCTCAGGAAAAAAACCCTCCTGAGCTTTGTGTGGCTCAGCCTGCGGCAGTGAAACGCTCCTATTCATCAGCTGCACCCTCCAGGTAAACCCAGGCGGGGCCACATGGCAACTGCTTCCTCCTGTCCCCAAAAGGATGAAATCATCACCTGCTCCAGCATGCTGGGGTCCCAGGGCCGTCTGCCACCCCACCTTCGCTCCCCATCCCGGCTGCCCCTGCCTTGGGCAGCACGGCCAAGGCCTCTGCAGGGTGGGAGGGAGGCTGGGAGTGCTGATATTGGGAATCTGGAGGTCCTGATTTAGCAGGGGGTTGATAAAAGACCAGCACAAAGGCAGCAACAGTTTTGTGTTTCCTGAGAGCGCAGATGCTGGGGCAGGGATGCGGGCAGAGAGGTTTTCCCAGCCAGCCAGACATCCTCTGGCATCCTCCACATCCCCTGGGGCCTCCTGCAGCCTCCTCATCCTAAATTCCAGCTGTTGCATGCACTCCACTGGGATTTATCCTCTTCTGCTGGGTTTCAAGCTAGTTTGGGAGCCAGCTCCAGGTGAGCAGGCACAGAGACACGGCCCAGACTGGGGCTGGATGCTGGGGCCATCCCAGTCCCACTAACGAGGCTGGTCCTGCCCACTCCTTGATTGCAGCTGGTAATTAGTGTCTGCCAGCTCCTGAGGCCTCTCCAGCTGACCCTCAGGAGCAGCAGATAACAGCTTGTACTGCTCCTGATCCTCCTGCCCCCGGCTGACAGGGAGGATCAGCAGGGAAACACTGGCCTGGAGGAAGGGTGGGTGCATGGCCATCCTCACCTGGGGACACCCCATCCCAGTGAGGAATTTCCTGGCAGCTTGGGGAGTGCTGGCAGGATCATCCAGCACCACCCAGCACCCCCAGCATCATCCAGCACCATCCAGCATCACCCAGCATCACCCAGCACCCTCAGCATCAGCCAGCACCATCCAGCATCACCCAGCACCATCCAGCACCTCCAGCATCATCCAGCAGCCCCAGCACCCCCAGCATCACCCAGCACCATCCAGCAACCCCGGCATCACCCAGCACCCCTAGCTCCCCCAGCCTCAGCACCCGTTTTCCAGGACAGTGCACCCCAAAGCCGCCCCCTCCCAGGGCGTTATCCATTTGGGAGATCTCTCAGGGAAGCCTCGGGGGGGGGGCAGGGGGGGCCTCCTCTGACACCCACCGGGTTTTCTTCACACTTCCCCCTCCTCTCATTTTCGGCTGTGATTGATTTTCCTGTTCTAACACGTGCCCAGCCTTGACCCTGGATCCCGCTCTGGGGATGCACTGGGATGGTGCTGCTGCCATCCCCGCCTGCCTGGGCTGCTCCCCGAGCTCCTGCAGCCAGAGATTCCCTGTGCTGGCTGTGACAGACCAAGGCACGACTGTCTGAAGGAATCAACTTCCCAGGGCAACGCCTTGCCAGGCTAAAAATATCCCTTCCAGTAAAACCGCCGGCTCCCGCTCCCGCCGCTGCCTCGTGGCTTCCAGGTAGGACAGGAGGCAGAACTTCCACGGTGCAAGGGCACTGAGAGCACCCCTCGCTGGCAAACACATTTCCTGCTGGGAAAACAACCAGCTCGGCTCCTGGCCCCTTTGTTCAGCAGCTGTAGGCAGCTCCCATGGAGCAAACGTCTCCTCCAGGACTCCCTGGAAAAGACAAGCGTGGAAAACGGGCGCGCGGACGAGCCAGGCAGGGAATATTGCCAGGGAGGTGAAAGCTGATGTCAGCAGAGATTAGGGCTCTGTTCCTGCCCTCCAGCTGCAGGATGGAGGTGACATCACCTACCCAAAGAAAGGTGAGGGATTTAATTCAGCAGTTTCCAAGTCTGCAGCCCTTGGAGCATTTTGGGCCTGGATGGGGAGAGCCGGTGGTAGCGATGCAATGGGACATGTGGATCTCTCCCTCCCTGTCCCAAGATCTCTCTCTTCTCCCAGCAGGGAAGAGAAACAGCTAAGATAAGCAAAGCTGGCAGTGGAACACAGAACTTACCCTGGCCTCCTCAACACAATCCCTGAAGCAGCAAAACTCATCCTGCCGTGGCAGGAATCGGGGAGCCTGGGAAGGAGCCCAAGACCAAGCATCATCCCAAGTCCTTCCCAGCCTGGCAGAGCTCCCAGCCGCCGAGCTGAAGGTGAACTGGAGCTTTCCTCCCCTCAAAAATCCCTCAAAGTATCCCACATTTTCCTCTTTTTAGCTCCCTTTTCCCAACAGAATATAGGGACTGCCCACAGCCCCACTTCATCCCCAGGAAAAGATGGGCAAGGCACAGGCAAGGTCTGTGTTGCCCTGGAACAGCCCGAGCCTTTGGAAGGATGCTCACTTAGAGACAAACAGGCTTCCTGTTTTGCTCATCCCTGTCCCAGACACAAAGTACCTTTGCCAAGTACATCTTCAAACCCCTGAGTAACCTGCAGTCATGGAATACATGAGGCTGGGGGAAAAGAAGGGAAAAAAAAAATCCAGCAGAATTTAATTTTGAAGACCCAGCCAGTCTTATAGCTTTTCAACTGCTGCAGCAGGTGAGCCAATAATAAAATCAACTGCCCAGAGAGGAAATGAATATTGGGTTTTGCTCCAAAAGGATGAGTTCAGCCAGCGTCAGAAAGAAAGGAAAAAATAATAATCATAGAAAATAAAAGAAGAGGAGGAATTGTTCTGTGACAAACGTATTTTGACAATCCAGCTGAAAGGGCTGACAGAGTTATGAGTGAGGGGGAGGAATTACTGATCTCTGAGTGTCATCTCACTTGTTTTTCTTGATTCAGCCTGGCCCTGCTAACAATGTGTGTCACTGCCCAGAGCTGGGAACATCCTTTGGTGAGTGACACGTGGTGCTCCCCAGGCACAGCCCGGCTTCCTCCTGCTCCCTACCTGCCAGCAGCACCAGGGGGCTGCAGGGGCATTTGGGAAGGTCACAGGTGCAGGGGCTGGGGTCTCCAGCCACACATCCCAGTGAGGTTCTGTTTGTGATGAGCCTGGATCTGCATTTCCTGCTCTTCTTCCTGCCTGAAGCCAGGGAATCACAGAATGGCTGGGCTTGGAAGGAGCTTGAAGATCAACTTGTCCCAGTGGCAGGGACACCTTCCACTATCCCAGGTTGCTCCATTCAGCCTGGCCTTGAACATTCCCAAGGATGGGACAGCCACAGCTTCTCTGGGAATTCAATTCCAGTTCCTCACTGCCCTCACAGGGAAGAGTTTCTTCCTAAGATCCCATCTAACCCTGCCTTGTGTCCATGTGAATCATCCCTCCTCATCCTGTCCCTTCCATGTCCTCATCCAAAGACCTTTTCCAGCTCTCTTTAATGCTGTTCTCCCCATTGTTTTCACCCTCACCCCCTGAAATGGGGAGGTTTGAGGTCTCTGCTTGCTCCCACAGCCCTGTGCTGGGTAGAGGGGAGGTGCAGAAGGGGGGGCAGCTCTGGAATTCAGACTCAGGTGATGATGAGAGGAGCTCTGGAGATCCTGACAGCTCTCTGGAGGTGCCTGGTTTGGAATGGGGGCTGTGACTGTGGAGCAGCTGGGTGTTGCTGAGGGGTCTCTGCTGCCGATTGCCACCCCTGCTCCTGGGCTAAAATCTGCATCTGGGGCCTCAGGGGTTTGAAATGCCCCCTCTCCCTCTGAGCTGTGCAGCTCCTGCTGTCACCACTCCTCCTGTGGAATCTCAGCCCTGGATGGAGCCAGGCTGGAAGAGCCCATGAATTTTAATTACCCTTTCAGCACCGAAGTGGGCAATCCCAATGGCATTTGATGGCATCCTGGGAGGTCCCCCCTGGTCCAAGTCCCCTGGGAGAGGCTGCTGTGCCCAGGCTCTGGGAGAGGGATGCTCCCTGTGGCTCCTTCTGAGTCAGCTTGAGTCACCTGCCTCCCCTTGCCCTGCTCATTTACTCCCCACTGTCATTTTGAGAACTGGGGATAATCAGCTTCTTATTCAGATTTCCCCCCTCCAAAGTGGAAAACATCCACCATGTGGGGGCTCCTGTGGCAGAAGTCCTGCAGCAGCTTTCTCCACTGTTTTTAGGACTGTTGGGGACAGCTGGGGATCTTCCTGCACCTTCCTGGGGTTTGTTTCCTCAGCCTGATCCTGCAGCTTTCCAGTCAGACACATTTGTGCTTCCCCACCAAGTGCCATCTCTCAGGACACGTTTCCTGAGGGTCAGAGCAGAGGGCAGCCTCCCAGAGAGCAGTGGGATGCTCCTGAGATAAATAAAGCTCTTGGAACAAAACCTCCTCAGGGGGACAAGGGCAGCATGGATTTCTCTCCAGGCTTGGGGGATGGCTCAGTGTTTCCAGGAACAGCCACCTTGTGTTTGCACTGACAGCAGTGAAAACTGGGGGAGGGAGCTCAGCCACTTGAAGGTCGGCTTGTCTGGCATGGGAAACGCTCCAGAAATTTCCAGGGATTTTTTTTTTTTTTTAAATTTATTTTTAAGCCTGTTCCTGTGACTCTCTCGTGCAGATCTTTCCTGCTCAGCCTCATGTGTGTGCCCAGCCTGGCCTTGGGAGAAAGAAACCCATCCATTTGGGCTGTTTGGGATAGACAGAAGTGTAAAATAAACAGGTCCGGACATTTTCAGGTGTTCCTCATTTCAAGACAGACATGGAGGGGCTGGAGGGAGGGGAAGGGAGCTGGGGAAGAGGCTGGAACCCCAGGAGAGGCTGAGGGAGCTGGGAAAGGGGCTCAGGCTGGAGAAAAGGAGGCTCAGGGGGGCTCTTGTGGCTCTGCACAGCTCCTGACAGGAGGGGACAGCCAGGGCTCTGATCCCAGGTAAAAAAACAACAAGAGGAAACAGCCTGAAGCTGTGCCAGGGGATGTTTAGGTCAGATACTAGGAAAAAATTCCTCATGGAAAGGGTCCTCAGGTACTAGCACAGGCTGCCAGAGGAGAGCTGGACTCCCCATCCCTGGAGGGAGGGATGTGAAAGCCACGTGGATGTGGCATTTGGGGACAAGGTCTAGTGGTGGGTTTGGAAGTTGGTTGGACTTGAGGGTCTTAAATGTCCTTTTTTCAACCTAAATGGGTCTTTGCTTCTGCTCCCACTACCCTGCTTTGTGCTGTCATTGGTCAAACACAGGGAAAAAGGCAGAGTAAACTCCTCTTTCCCCACTCTGATGGCAGTTCCACCCCATCATTCCTCTCCCTGTCTGCTCCTGAGGACACCAAAGCTGCCCAGGTTCCTCAGCAGCTGCATTTTGCTACAAGCCTGTGTGTGAGCACGCTGAGGAAAAGCCCAGTGGGCTCCCCAGGGATGGGAGCAGGGGCATCCAGCCCCATCCTTCAGTCCCTTGGAGAATAACTGGAAGTGGTGCTGCCAGGTTTAATCACCCCCCAGGCCCCACCAGCCCCTTCCCGGGCTGCAGGCCTTGTTAACATGCAAAATAATGGGAAGATGCAGGTGTGGTTCTGGCTGGTTAACCAGGAGATGCCTCAGTGAGAATTATCCAATTAAATCTCCATCTCTCCCTTGCTCCTGTGGCTTTAGCCCCCTCCCACTGGAGTGGCAATGAACAGGGATCCTGATGGAGTGCTGGCCACATGGAGCTGTCACTGTGGGGACCCTGCAGGGCTGGCCTGGCTCTCTGGGGGGCTGCTCTGGGATGCTGGGGGGAAGGGAAAGTCATCCCAACCTAAATAAACACACTGGCACACAGCAAGCCAGCTCAGGAGAGGCAGCCAGCGCTTTTCTCCCCTTTTGGAGAGCCCATCCTTTCTCCTTTGATGCCACCCCACAAACAAGCCCAAGTAGGTGCTGGTGCTTCCCTTAAGGGAGGATGCCCAATCCTGCTCTTGAAGCCAAAAAACCACAAAAAACAAAACAAAACAAAACAAAGAAAAAGCCCATCCAGGGAGAAGGGGAAAAAAAAAAAAGAAAAAAGGAAAGACAAAACCCCCAAAAAAGGCTAATACCTTTCCCATGGTGTCACTGCTCAGTTGCTCCATGACTCCTGTGTCAGTTCCATATGTTCCTGATAACTCTTGTCTTGCTACTTTTCCCCTGCTGTTTCCAGCGTGTTTTTATGGTAGCATTTCTGGTTAAATCAGAGCAAAAAGGAACAAGAGAATAAAACAAGTAAAAGAAATCACTTAGATCCTGGAGGTAAACAAAACTCCCCCCAAAAATATAAAAAACAACAAAACCCTCCTTCCCAGAAAGACCTCAAACAAACAAACAAAAACCCCCAAAAAGCCCTGCAAAAACCCAAAAAACCCCAGAACACAGCAACCCAAGCCACAGAAAGCACCACTTCCTTGGAATAAAGATCTGGTTCATTTGATCAGAGCTGAGGGATTGCTGCTGAAGCCTTTTCCATGGAGGAAAGCTGGTGGGCAGCTGGGAGAGGGGCCCCTGCAGCCCCCATGTCCCACTGGCAGGGACCCAGCTCAGCCTGGGCACCCCATGCCAGGGCTTCCCTGCCCTCTGCACGTGTGGTTATCACAAATCCCTCACTGTGAGAGTGGCTAAAAGTGAGCTCAGCCCCTCCACCGTGCCCCCCACCTCCCCCAGGGCCAGACCAGCCGTGCTGCTGGAGCTGGAATCTCCTCAGCCTCCCTGCCAGGGTGATAATTCCTTTCAGGGAGGCCACCTGCCATCCAGCAAGGTGCCCAGCAGGGCCTGCAGAGGGGGAGATTGCCGTGGTGCTGGGGGCTCTGTGCCACCTCCTGAGCCCACTGGCCAGGCTGGCCCCCAGTGTCCCATCAGGAATGCCTGGGGGGTGCTGTCAGGGCATGCTGAACATCCCAGCACATCATCCCCAGCCTCCTCTCCATGAGCTCCTGCTCCAGGGGATAGGAGGGATCTCCCTCCCCCAGCACTCAGAGCACCCCAAGGCCCTTTCCCACCTCAGCTGAGGATGATGATGAGGCACTTAGGAGGAGCTTTCCCAGGCAGGTAACAAAACCTTGTTGTAGGATTTTCCCAAAAATGGGATTTTTGGGGCAGACAGCTCCTTCTGAGTGACCCAGAGCTCGTTTGGCCACGAGGGATTCCCAGCACCACTGGGCAGAGTTCCTGCCAGGGAAATTGAATTAAAGACACAAAACCCAGTCCAAGGGCTGAGGAGCTGGAAGGAGGAGTCAGGATTCCCAAGCACAGCAGACACCTTTAGTGCATGGGTTTTCCCCTGTTCCTGGATTTGGGATGGGAGGAACACTGCTCCCCCCCTCAGACAGAGCAGAACTTTGCTTTCTCCACTGCTGCCTTTGGAATGGTTCTTCCAGAGGAACGTTGGCACATTTTTGAGCAGGAAATGAGATGGTATTTGCTAGATGGACCTCAAAGGGGGGGCTCTGCCATACAGCATTCCCATTATCCACAGGTGTTTACCTTCCACAGGCTCCTCATTTCCCTCTCCTCACCAGGTAAGCACTGGAAATGTCACCCCCCCACGCCTGTAATTAAACCCTGTGACTTTTATCCCCACATGCACACTCACCTAGACACAGCTCCTCTCCCTCCTCCTTCAAAAACTACCCAAAACTTTGTTTTTTGCTCCAAATCAGCCGTGCAGATGTGCAGCTGGATATTGCCATGGCAACAGAGTTTGTCCTCCTGCTCCCCTTCCCCCAGATGAAGAAAAGGGGGAGAAAAAAATTAAAAATAAGCGATTTTAATAATGTCACAGAAAGCAGACGGGGATATAAAAATCCATTAAGAGCTGGAGTGGCCCTGGAAGTGGGAAGTGCTCCCAGCCCTTCCCTTTCTGTCTCTCACTTGCTCTCTCTCCAAGCCCCTGAAAGGTAACCTTTAAAACACACTCAGCAGCATGGTACTTAAACCTCTGGCATTTACCTTCATTTCACTCTGGCTTTTATTTCTTTCCAGGGGAGGAGGGCTGCTACCTTAGGAGAGGACAAGTTGGGCTGGTTTTTTCCTTCCCCTCAGCTTGATTGTTTTCCCCTCCTGTGCAGGTGGTTTCTTTTTCCTCCCCTAGTTTTGCTGTCAGCATCACCCAGGCATGCAGCCCCCATGGAGGGGGGGGTCAGCCTAACATCCCAATCCCCCCAGACACCCCAAGCTGAGGTTTGGCTGAGGTTGGTGATGCTGGAGAGGGAACAGTGGCCTGAGGTTCCCGGTGGGTGGCAGGAAGGTTGTGATGCTCAAGGCACAGCAGCTTTTGTGGGGCTTTTCCTTTTTATATGCACACATCCCTCGAGGCCCCTAGGGAAGGAAAACCTCCAAATTCCCCTTAATATTCCTCTGCCCATGGAGAAATCCTCCCTGACACAGTGCCTGCCCAATACCCCTGCTCAATGTGCTCTCACAGAAATGCCACTTCCCCTGCTCCTGGATTTGGGATAGGAGGTAAGGCTGCTCCCCTCCCCTCAGACACAGCAGAACTTTGCCTTCTCCACTGCTGCCTTTGGAATGGCTCTTCCAAAGGAGCTCTGGCATATTTTTGAGCAGGAAACGGGATGATATTTGCTAGATGGACCTCAAAGGGTCCATCTGTAACACAAAACTCAGGTTCTGAGCCACTTCCACCACTGTGCCTCACCATGAGGGAGGTGATGGCATCATCTCAGCCTCCCTGTGACAGCCTCCCAGTTTTTGGCCCTTTAAGCCACTTAAAATCTAGACCTGCATCAGGCAGCAAATGCTTTGGGATGACTTCAGTACTGGGAATCCTGGTGTGGAGGTTTGTGCCTCTGGGTGATGGATATCCACATCCCAGTCACACCACTCTTATCACCACATTTGCTTTCCCCCTGCACTGAAGACCCTGCTTCAGCAGGAGTCATGGGATGAGCAGAGCATCTCATTGCAAAATAAAACCTTGTATTTATTTTCCAGGCTGGAAGAGAGCTTGAAAGCATGACCTAATTGTGCTCGGACACCCATGGGCAAAGGAAGAGCCCAAACAATATTAATAAAAGGAAAGTGGCCAATTTTTGCAAAGCCATTCATTAATTTCAAGTGTGACCCAGGAACAGAGACATGAATTATTGCTTCCTTCTAACCCAGCTGCATGGTGAGCCCAGGCTGACTCTGTGCCATGCCCTGCACAGCAGGAGTGCTGAGCAGCCCAGCTTCCCAGATGGACATCCCAAATACCTGGGAGTGATGGGGGAAGGTCACCCCCTGCCACAGCTGCACCTGGGGGGAGGCAGGAGCATCCTGAGGGCAATAGGGACACCCAAAAACTGCTCTTTTTCTGCAGCATCCCTCTTCATCCCAGTTTTTGGGGGGCTTTTTTTGCCTCCCAATTTTTCTGAGAGCAAGTTTTCACACTCTTTTACACCACAAGTCTTTTCTGAGCTGGCACCAATCAGGTCATATCAGCAGGAGCTCACAGTGATGCTTCCTCCTGTCCCCATGTGCTGCCAACATCCTCAGGGAGCAGCCCCAAAACCTCCCTCTCCTGTGGAACACCAACCAGTATAAGTATTGATCAGCAGTTCATTACTTTTGCAGTGTGAAAGGGACCTGAAGGAGGAGCCAAACATTTGGGTCAATGAGTAGAGCTTGGGTTTCTTGGTGGAGTTTGTGGTTTTGGGGTCTTTTTAAGGGGAGTGATAACTCCCATCAGGTAAAGGCCAAACCTTCACCTCTTGATGGCTCTGGATCAAAAGAAGTCATCACAAAACGATCTCTGGCCAGCTCCAGGTACCAGCTGGATTGCAGACTGCCTCTCTCCCTGGCTCAGGCCCAAATTTCCGTGGCAAACAATCAGCACAACAAATGGTCAGAAAGGCAGCAAGGCCTGCGAGCTGATTGCAACAGACCAAAACACCCAGAAACAAGGGAAAAACCCACAAAATGGTGTGGATCAGCCACCTCCCAGCTGCTACACCGTGCACTCCTTGCAGCTGTGCAGACTGGAGAGGGCAGAGAAGCCTCCTGGAGAAGGGGATTTCCTTTCACAACCCTGCATCCAAGTGCTGCCCGGGATTAACCCAACAAGATGCCATGAGCAGGGACAACTTCCACTGGACCAGGGTGCTCCAAGTCCCATCCAGCCTGGCCTTGGACACTTCCAGGGATGGGGCAGCCACAGCTTCTCTGGGCTGCCTATAACAGATCACCCCCCTTGTCCATTTTTGCCAATCCCTCAGAGAACAGGATTTCAGTTGGAATTTGTTGGTGCATCTGACGCCCTGGATGAGCAGGGGGAGTTATTTAAAGAAAGGAAACAACAAATGCAAAGGTGTGAAATCACCTGAGGATTTTGTCTGGGCGGGATGGGGCTCTGGTGGCACTGAAAAGAAGAGATAACAAGAGAAAACTTTGGCTCTTCAGAGATTAATCTTTGCAGAGATTAAATTGAAGCCCTCAGGTCTGAGCCATCGATTGCATTTCGCTTCCCTGACAGTTTTGTGGAAGTACAAATTACAGAGGTTGTGGACAGGACATTTTTTTAGCCAGCCAGCAATTGGCTCATTTATGGGTAAGGATCTCCCTAGAGCCAGCCACGAGAGCCAGGCAGAAAGCTTGGATCTGTTGGAATCCCAAATGGAACTAGAGGATCTTTAGGGTCCCTTCCATCCCAAGCCATCTGGTGATCCATCCAAGGGAAAAGCCAGCAGCAGCAGCACCTACCCCACCCTTTCCCCGTCGAGGGGACAGATTTGAGGGCCAGAGTGCTCCTCCTCTCACGGGAGCCTGGTGGTGTTATTCCCATTCTATCAGCAGCAATGACCCTTTTAACCCTTCCCTCGGAGAAGGAGACAATATCAATGGGATCAACTCAGATTTAATAAACAAAACAACTCATTTCTAACCTCTTGAACCACCCATTAGGCACAATCCATGCACTCCTGCCCGTTCCCTGGAGACCAAAAATGAGTACAAAGAGGCAGTGGAGAAACACGAGCTCCCCATGAACCTCTGTAGCTGGTGGCACCCAGGCTGAAGGGACATTTGGGATGAGCAGGTTGGAAGGGGTGTCCTTCCCTGGTGGGGGTTCAGAGATCAGCTTTCCTTTTCTGTTTCCATCATATTTGTCCAGAAGGGCTGGGCAAGCAGAGGAGATGGGCAGGATAAGGGAGCCTTCAGTTAATTCCACTTAAAACCCAATTTCATTTCCTTTCTAATTAGAGCAGCAGGCATGTTATAACAACTGAGTATCTCTCCTGGGCAGTTGTGTGTATTCTTCTTGGCTACTTTCTCCGTTTTCCCAAGCAAAGCTCTGCTGTGATTGTAACATAAATAAAACGGGAGCAAGGCAGAGCACGAGCACTTTGGAGAATGCTCTGCCAAGATTTAGGAGCAAGGTTTCCTTTTCCAACCCCCACGGTGAAAAAATAGAAGGTGCTCACCCTAGGAAAATATAAACCCTTAGAAGCAGAGCAGAGACTTCAG
>WEIU01007833.1:220422-231319 GCA_013389925.1 Aegithalos caudatus | reverse complement strand
TCTGTTATTGTTCTCATATTATTATTATTAATACTATTTATTATTATTATCTGAAATAAACTTGTTTGGGGAAAAAAATTGCCAGTGCAGGGCTGCCTCCACCACTGGCAACAGGCTGGGAAGCCCCAAACTCCTTTTTTCCACCCTTCTTCCTCTCTGGCAGCCAATTCCCAGATGTGAGACTGAGCTGGTTTTCCCTTTTCCATGACCTCACCCTCATTTCTCTTGGCACTGCCTCTCCCCTCACCCAAGGGCACACCCCCAGGGGTGTATTTTTTAAGGAAATGGGATTTTGGGGAAAAAAAAAAAAAAAGGCAGTGGGGGGTGTGTGCCACCATTGCAGACACTTCATGTGTGCTTGAAATATTCCCATCCTCTTCATCATGTTACAGCCACTGGATTCCAGATGAAATTCAGGGACTCACACACACCCATCCCACAATAAACAGAAGGTCACACAGAGGGAAGAGCAGGAAAAGGAAAAGCAGTGTAAACCTAAAACCACCACAACAAGCACTCCTGATCCTTTCTTTTTTTTTGGCTCCCCAAAGTCCTGGGCTGGCTGAAATTTCCTGTGCCCCATAAAGGCTCATTAAACAGTTTCAGGGGTCACCTGGATGGCTTTTTCCTTTGGCTCCAAATGGGATGAGACAGCTGAGAGTTAATTAGCCCGAAAGGAGCGCTTGTAAGCGAGGCGTTGTCACAGGGTGTTGTTAAAATAGCAGCAGTGAGCTGGCCCACTGGGAGAGCTTAATGGGCCCCACGCGTTAAAAATATCTGTGCTCCATTTCCCCCCACAGATCCTCAGTCTGAGGCAGGTATGGATTTTCCTGCCTGGGTGCTGTGCCGAGTTCCAGCCCCAGCCCTGCATCCCGGGGGGATGTCCCTGCCTGCTCAGACCCCTCCCACTGCCTTTGCCGCTGTGTTTTTGGGGATAGGCTTGTGCGGAGGTCATCTCCCTGGGATCCTCCCCATCCCCATCCAAGAGGTGTTGGCCTCTTCCTTCCCAAGGCTCCTGGGGCATTGGCAAAGCTGCTCCCACCGCCCAGGCTGATATTTTATCTCTTTCCACCTTGTGCTATTTGCAAGGACTTCACGCCCGGAGCGAAATTTTCCGACTGACAAGTGAAATTCAGCCAGCAGAGCTTCCATTATTCCCGAGTTATCCCTGGGTGGGATGGAGGGCTGGAGGAGGGAAAACACGGGCATGCAGGCATGGCCTGGCAGCAGCCAGCAAACCCAACCTGAGAGGAATTATGATCCACAATCCATCAAGCATTACGTGCAGGGGGTTTCAAGTGTATTTATTGCAATCTGACTGCGAGCAGCTCAGAAATCAATTTGGTAAACGTGGAGGGAAAGGGTGGAATTGTGTTTTTTGTTATCCTTTCCCTGGTAAATAACTACAGACCCACTGCTTCTGAAGGGTTTGTCAGCAGGGATAGGGCTCAGCACAGAGTGGCTAAAACAATGGGATGAACGAGAGGGGAGGGATGCACAGGGTGTAACAAATGCAAGGTGACTCACAGAAGAGGATGGGAAAGCCTTGGGATAGGCACGAGGACACGAGGAGGGGACTTGTTGAGGCAGGGATGGATCACTGGGAATGAAGCAGAGCGTACGTGTGAGCACATCCATGAAAGTGGAAGGGGTTGAGTTTAAGGATGTGGCAGAAACTCTCCAGAAATCCCAGCTCCAGGCTGATGCCTCACACATTGTCTCCCTGTGCTGGGCACTGCTGAGGCCCCTCAAACCCTCCCTTCGGGTCTGGGCATCTCCATTGAGGAAGGACACAGAGGGGCTGGAGCATGTCCAGGGAATGGGACAGAGCTGGGGAAGGGGCTGGAGCTCCAGGAGCAGCTGGAGAAAAGGAGGCCCAGGTGGAACCTTCTTGCTCTGTACAACTCCCTGCCCCAACAGGAGGGTGCAGCCAGCTGAGAGTCAGGCTCTGCTCTTTCCCAACATAAAGAATTCTGTAATTCCGTGACCCTGAGTGAGTGGATAGAGAAAATTGTGGTGGGCATGACCTCCAGCACACTGGACCTGCTCCACCAAACCTGAACTGCTTGAACACCTGAGTGGCTTTAGTCCCACACTAGTCCCTGTCTGGGACTGATTTGGGAAAAGCTTGGTTTTCTCCTGCCTGGCCCAGGGCAGCTCAGTGCCAGACTCCTGGGTGGGAAGGGGGAAAATTCCATTTACGTGCAGGGAAGCGATGCGGGGAGACATCCTCCCCAGTGCTCACACCTCACTTACTGGTTTGGGAGCCACCAGCCCAACTTTGCCAGGAAAGCTCCCAAAAAACACAGGAAAGGTGATGGCTGCCATGCCTGTGTGGAAAACCAGGGCATCTGCTCCCAAAGGTTGGATGATACTGGCTTTTCCATCTTGGTGGTGTGCAACCATCTGGTGCACTTTAAGCGAGAGGGTTTCTTCTCCTCCAATTTAAGAAATGGAATGAAAAAGGATGAGATCAGATGAGAAGCAGAGGGGAGCTTTGCATCTCTTTAATAATGACCTTTTTCCAGTTTTGGGGTTTTTTTCAGTAGCGCCAGGAAGAAAACTTAACTTCTATTTTAAAAGAGAAACTGGGTTTCTCATATGTTCCCATGATTCCTGATGCTGGCACTTCCAATTAATCACTGCAAAGAAGCCACCATGAAAATAGCAGTACCAGAACTGAATATCCTCTGGGCAAATGCTGCAAATGCTGCCTGATGCATCTAAAAAAATAGAAATAAAACAATTCTTTTCCTTGGCACCTCTCCTCTGGCTCATCTTATGCAAATCACCTCACTGAGGAGAATTTCCCAGCCCTGACCGAGGCTGGTCAGTGGGGCAGATCGAAGCAGCAAGTTCCCAGGTAAGCATTTATGTGTGAACTCAATGCAAGGTGATTAAATCTGAGCCACGTCCTCTGCCTGGGTCCATTCTCCCTCCCAGTCACATGTTACACAAAGTTTAATTCCTGGGGGAGACAATGGTTTGAAATGCTCCGAAATCCGGTAATCCCACGTGTCCACCAGGACTCATCCCACCCCACTGAGTGCTGGCATGTTTGGGAAGGGGAAGTAAACACCCCGTGGTCTTTGCCACCAGGACCTGCCAACCTGCACAGCTCACCTATTGAGCAGAACAAGCCCAAGAACAAATTCCTAGGCAGGGAATGATTTCCAATACCTGGTTTACCCGAGGACACCATGGGTCGCAGCAAGTTCAGGAGAGGTTTTCCAGAGGTGAGGTGAGCTCAATTCACTTAGCAAGGGTTTGTTTGTCTTTTTTTATGGAATTATGTGCCAGGCTGTCTTCCTAGCAGAGTTTGCTGGGGGGGTTTTATCTGGATGACCTGAAGCTATCCTGGATTCAGCAGGATTTGTCTTTTTCTCCCTGGGGTGAACTGAGAGCAGAATTACCAGGATGGGCCTTGCCCAGGGTGGAGGTGTTTTGGCAGAGCCCATGGCTTGGGGATGCTCTTGGGAAGGGATAAATGATTCTTCATGGAGTCATTTAGGTGGGAAAAGCCCTCCAAGATCAAGTCCAACCATTCCCCCAGCACTGCCAAATCCAGCACCAACCCGTGTCTTCAAGGGCCACATCTGTATGGCTTTTAAATTCTTCCAGGGATGGTGACTCCACCTCTTCCCATGGAACAGAGGACTCTGGAGTGGGATCACTTCTTACAGAATGCCACACATACTAAGGGGTTTTCTGAGCTCCAGGAGAGACTGGCAAGATCACGGGGAAGGCTCCCCTACACAGAAAATGTTTTGGTGCCAGGTGCCTCCAAGGGAATGTCAGAACCAAGCAGAGAATCCTCTTCTCTTGCCTTGCCAGGGGACACAGAGCAGCAAGAACCAGGGTTTCAGGGAAGAGGAGACTCATAATTTTATCTCCCATTGAAACTCAAGGCAGGGGAGGCTCGCTCAGATCAGAATTTGGCTCCCAGGAAACGCACCAGTCCCTTGGGATGAGTATCCCCATCCCTGCCTGCTCCTGCCCAGCTGTGCAGCCCAGCACTGCCCACTGCACTGAAACCATTTCCCTGCCTTTGGGGACTGGAATGAACTGATCTGCAGGAATTGTTCCTCACCACTAGCTTTAAACTACCTGGGAGCTGGGTGAGAAGCAGCTCCATATCCCCTCCCCTTGTTCTGGGAGTAATCCCTGCTTGTGAGCAGCTGGGATAACTTTGGTGGTTTGGGTTTTTTGGCACCCATTTATCTCCCCACTCCGGCTGCCTCCCGCAGTCTCACGCCCTGTTTCCCCCAGCTTCACTCCCATTTTTCTCTCAGCCCTGACAGAACCACCCAGGGGACAGGAGAAGTTTAGGATTCAGTGCTCCCCTTCGCCCTCCCCGTGCTTTCCCTCCTCCCGCAGCGCGGCTCCAGCTCAGCACCAGGGAGAGAAAAATGTGCCTGGTGTGAGCTGTGACGGCTGATGACTGATGACATTTATCTTCCCCCGAGGAGGACGGGAGGAGTCACTTCTGGCTGGTTTCACCTGGGCTCTCAGGATTCTCAGGGCTGCCTTTAACCCGGGGGTGACACGTTTTCACAGGCCACTGCAGCCATGTGCTCCCCAAAATTTGGGCCCACACCTTTTCCTCCCCCCTTAAATGTACAAACATTACCTGTAAGTGCTCAGTGACAGACACAGGCTGCTGTCTTCCCACTAAAACTGTTTCCATTTTACAAAGAACCCCTGTCCAGACCAATTTTTTTTAATCTGCCCCTTCCTAGGAGATGTGACAGCACATAGTTGGGAAGATGGATGCCTCACATGGTGTGTAGGATAGCATCCATGGCACGGGGCTGGAATGAGAGGAAAGGAAAGCAAGGCACATTCCAAGGTAAATAGTGACATCCCTGGGAGTGTCCAAGGCCAGGCTGGACAGGGCTTGGAGCACCCTGGGATAGTAGAAGGTCTCCCTGCAGTGGATAGAAGCAGATGATCTTCAAGGTCCCTTCCAAGCCAAAGCAGCCTGATTCTGTAAAAGGATGCCAGGAAATTGGACCCTTAAAGGAGGTTTTGACTCCCTCCCCCCCAGACACACCTCGTGCCTGTCTGCAAATTTCAGCAGCATTGCTCTGCACACTTCACATCTTGGGGAGGAAGAGATTTGTGTGGGCTCACAGAGGAAAATCTGCTGGGTGTTACTAGGCAAAGAAATCACATCAGACTCCAGGATTCCCTGGAGAGGAAAACAGTTGGAGGTCAGGACAGCCTTTGTGGTAAGTACAGACGTGCTCTTCAGCTGAACCAGAAAAGCCTTTCTTATGTCCTTACAGGCTGTTCCCTGCTGCCAAGTGCAGAGGCACTGGGAATATGCTTATTTAGGGGGCTGCTGGTAATGTGATTTGTCACTATAAACTCCCTCCACTGAGTATTTAGATACCTCTGGCCTTCTCCAAAACCTGTTTTCTGGCTGTTTCTCCTCCCCATTTCTGAAAACACTGAAGATTTAAGCCAAGCAAACTCACCAACCTTCCCTGACTGATTTTTCTCGGAGGCTTTCACCGGAATAATTCTCCTCCAGCTTCCCATCAGTGGCTGCACCAACAGCCACCAGCAGTATTGATCAAGTACTGAGTCACTTGTGAGCCAGCACAGGCACTTAAAAATAGAAGAAAAATAAAGTCCTCTACGGAAATATCAATCAAAGTCCAAGGAAATCAGGGAAGAAAGGGCTGAAAGTGTGTGTGTTCAATGCAGTACAATCTGGCTTTACAGAGAGCCCTTTGGAGGTAATTCCAAGCTGCACTATACAAATTTAAAAATTACCAAAGCTGATACCTCCTTAGAAGAGCTAGAACACTCAGGCACGGTTACTTTTATTTGTGGTATTAATGCAGTGTCAAAAGGCCCTGTTACAGCTTTTAGAGGTGAAGTTGGTATAAGAAACTCCCAGAAGTGCCCTTTACCTCCTGCACCTTCCCACCCTCCCTCAGCTGCATCATCTGCAAATCTCTGAACTGCAAATCTCTAGACTTGCTGTTGTGCTGGTAAAAAAGAAAACAGGTGTGAATGGTAAAACACAGCCCTGATGAAAATGCTCAAAAAAAAGTCCTGATTTCCCTTGCTGGGCACAGGAAGCAGCGGGGTGATCAAACCCTGGGCAGAGCCTACGGGAAGGAGATGCCAAAAAAGAACTGACCCAGGGGGGAGGATGCACTTGTTCAGGTGTGAGAAACAGGAGGGGCAGCAGCCAACATTTAAAATTTTGGTGGTGGGAGATGCTTGGGTTTGTGACTTTTGATTTTTTTTTTTTTTAAACAAACCAACAAACAAAAAAGATCAATATTTAATTCAGCTCCAGGGAAACGCGACTGGTGAACTATTAAATGTTGCCTTTCCATAATTCTGCCTGGGTTTTTATCTCCAGTGCCTGCAGTTTTTCTCCCCTCTGTTCCCTTCCATAATAGTGGTGTTCGTGGTTTTATTGCACAGTGCATCTGTTGCCACTTCTGTTCAAGGCTCCCAAACAAACACGTTTCCCCTGGATCGCTCTGGAAAACAAGGAGGTGTCACCTGGGCAGCTGCCACCTCCCTGGCCTGTTGGAATCCTAGAAAACTAAAATTTGGTTTTAGTGTATAGTAATGCATATGAGCCAAGATAAAGGATTCTAGGTGCTGGTTTTGTCCTTCTTCTTTGCCTTCTTCTTCCTTCTTCGTCATGAGTTTGGGTAGTTTTCTGTAATTAAGTGAGAAAAGTCCACATTGTGAGACTTAGGTGGTCATTATTAGGTCAAAAGTATAAATAATATAGGTGTCACCTTAGCATTAAGTACTCATCTTTTAAATAACCTTAGAAGAAGTTAAAACCACTCCCTTTTACCTCGTTTCCCTAACTTACTAGTTAAGCTCACGACTTGTAAGCCTGTAAACACTATAAATAAATAAATTACAATAAACACTCCAAGTCCAAACTCAACACCTTTGCTTCTCGTGTTATTCATCCTAACCTTAACAAAGAACAAAACCATCCCAAACCTTTACACTGCCCCTTCACTTGGGGTGGGGCTGGTGCCTCCAGCCTTCCCCTGGCATCCCCAGGGCTGATGTTCAAACACATTCCAGGCAGGGAAAGAGACAGGGAGGTGATGCCCAGCTGCCAAAAGGCAGAGAGGTGGAGGTGAGTGCTGCTGCTGGGGCAAGGAAGATCAAACCCTTTGGCTTTGTTCCTCTTTTATGCCCGAGCCAGCAGTAATTTCTGTGATTAGTGAAGGGAAATACTGCCTGAGTGCCTGTGCAATGCCATGGGCTGGTGTTTGCCATGCAGGCAAAACGTAGGGAAACCCCAGGATGATGGAAAATGGGATAGGTGTGCTGCTGCCCTGGCTCTGTTACAAAAGAAATAATAATAATAACAATAACAATAACAATAACAATAATAATAATAATAATAATAGTAAAGGCAATAATGGGATTTTGAATTTATGCAGCACTTCCAATTTTCCATAGGAAATATTTAGGGGAGGGCAGTGGCTTTGTTCACTCACTGAGGTGGCATCAAGCAGCTCAACACAGCATCTTCACCATCCTCTTAAATCTCTCGTGGCTTCAGCTCCACAGCACCAGGGGATTGGGGTTAGACAGGAATTGGGGTGGTGCTGACTGTGAATTCAGATGGATTCTCTTCACAGGCATTGAGGTCCTTCTCCTTCTTCCTTCCCTGGCCCCTGATTGCACAGCAAACCCTCACTGTCTTCTCTTCAGTGTGCTTTCCCACTAGGAACAGAAGCCTGGAGCTCTTCTCTGCCCTAGCTGGAGTTTGAAAGTGATTTTTATCAGCTGAGCTCCCCAGAACTGGGGCTGCTGTTCTGTGCAGTGACCGACCCACAGCATCCTCCTCTGCACTGTCCAGGGCTGCCCTGGGGAAATGGGACCTCTACAGCTCCCAGTCTCCCTTTTGTAGCATTCCAAGGCAAGTTGGGTCAGCTCCTCAGGTGTCACAAGTGTCAGAGCTCGGTGTGTTCCCCAGCCCAGGATCCTCTGTGGGTGCTGGAGCCCCATCACCCATGGCACAAAGGAGAGGATGTCTGCAGGCAGTTATCAGATCTGGGCTCCTCGCTCATTTCTCAGAGCAGGAAGCACTATTTATTACCTCTTTTTCTGCTTCTAAACACAATCAACCTTTTCTTGGCATTTCATCAAAGATAAATAGCCTGATCCTGCTTCCATCCACACAGAAGGAAAACTTCCCCTCAGCTTCTTCTGCTGAAAGTGTGAAAGCCCAAAGAACATCAGCCGATGGTCTTAAAGTTCTTCCCACCTTTTCCCTCCTGTTTTTTCTCTGCCAGGAGACCAAGCTGTCAAGCACAGGCTCCCTTCTGGGGTTAACCCTCCCTCCCATCTTCCAGAGGATCATCTTTCCCAAGCCATTGTGTTCCACTGCAAAGGAGGAAGGAGCTGCTGTGCCTCGCAGCACGGCCCTGGAGTGTTCAGAGCTTTGTGTGCTAAATCCAGAGCCACGGAGTAATGGGAGACAGCCTAATGGCATGGATGATAGGGGGAAAGTCATGGCATGAAGGTGCCACCCACAATGGCACTGCCACCAGGGTGAGGAGCACCATCCACAGCAGCTTCCATCACCTCTACACAGGTTTCCATTCCAAGGTGTTCACCCAGCATTTGCCAACAACTCCAAAATGACCCACGCCACAAAACCCACCCCCAACAAACCCAACCAGGAGAGAGCAGCACTGGGGCTTCTCTTCCCTTTTAAAATTTGTAAGCATGTGTGTTCAGTGCTGGTGGAAATGTCAAATCTGAAGTGGAGGGAACTGGTACATCATCTGTCAAATCTGCAGCTGGCTCCAGCAGCTCTGAGTGACATTATCATGGAGCAGCACGGGAAGGGGGAGAAACAAACCCGGGAGAGCACAGCCAGCATGGACCAGAGCAAATGAGGGCCTGCCTGCTGGATCAGAGGCCATCAGGAATAAAACTGACACTAAAACAGAGTTAAATGCACCTTAAGTCTGCAGCAAGGTTGTCTTAAAGGCTATTTCTGTCCTCGCCTTCTGCTACAAACACCCAGAGGACACAGAGCTGTGCTTGCCCTTCTCTGTCTCTCTCTGGTCTGGGGCTCCTCTTACCTGTATCCTCTTTAGCCTTCCTCCTGAAAACCAAAACTGGCATCACTGTAGTTCTGCCCACAGGCCTCAAAGAGCTCCCAGAGCTCCTTTTCCCCATCTTCAGGGAAAGGGGAGCAGAGAAAAGCAAACAATGTGACCCAAGGTCGTGTGGTGCACCCCAAAATCTCCATGCTCCTTCAGCACAGGTATCATTGGTGGACATGAAATAAAGATGCTTGACTCCAGTTCAAAGGCAGAAGAGAATCAGAAGGCTTTATTTACAATTCATCCAGCCTTTTTATAACATGCTGGGCTAGAAAGGCACATCATTGATCCATAGGATTGACACCTCTCTCCATTGGTTAAGTAGCAGAAACAACACCTGGGAGAGAGAAAAATATTGTTTATTTAGAAATATTATGAGAAGAAAATAGTTATTTACCGAAATTGTCCTTGAAAGAAAATTCTCTCAAGAAATTTTCTCCCTTGGGAAGAAAGTCAGCCACTGACAGGCTGAAAACCTCTCAGACTCAGAAACATCAGGCCCACACAGGCAGTGAGCTTCCAACAGACCCACGTTTCTCTCCCTTTTCTCCTCCAAATCCCCCCAAGCCTTGCTTGGTCCTGTCCCCCTGGAACTCCACATGTCTCCATGACCTTACCACTTCCCCAGATTTGCTTTCCCTCGATGTTCCCAGGTACTCTGGGGAGCAGGAGTTTGTATTTTTAGCGCTGGTGCCGCGAAGCGCTGAGCGAATTCCCAGTGACAGATTATCAATAGTCAGAGCTATTAACAATGTGCCCCAACTCCAGAGAAAAGCCAGCCAAGCACCGAGCCAAAAGGAGTCGATTTTGAGTCACCCCAGTCCCCATTCCTCTGGTTTTTAAAGACATCTTCCATGCAGAGGAGAACAGGGCCCAGGGGTGGGTGTCCGCCCTGCTGGGTTTCGTGGAAGATTTTGCCCTGGCGGGGAGCAAAGCTTCTGACAGGCTGAAAACCTCTCAGACTAAAGCTGGAGAGCAGGTTGGCAAGGCTTGCTTTAGGTGGGGAGGAAGCAAAGACGCCTTTGATCCACAGGAATGGAGGAACTATTTGCTGTAATTCTGCTCCGATTACAGGCAGGTGCCCTCGGGGACAGCCAGGACATCCCAGGGCATCCAGAGATGGATCTTCCAGGGCTCTGGCTTGGCTGAGGAAGGGTGAGGTGGCTCTGCTGCTGCCACAGTGCTGCCATTTAGACAGATTTAGGGAATGTAATCGTATCTTCTGGAGCAGGTAATGCTGCCCGATTATGAGGAGGGGAGGGAGGAATTAGGAGCCAAGGCAAAGACAGAGCTGTTTAATGGACCCATTAGAGGGCATTAGCTGACAACGACAGGACATCGCTGGAATTTAAAGGAGAGCCGGGGCACTGCCGGAGCTTTGGGCTCGGGGTGCGCTGTGCTCTCCATCTGCCACCCTGGCCAGCGCTTCCCCGAGATCCCAGCGGCTTCTGGCTGCTGGAGGAGGTGGGAAGCCAGAGGGAGGCAGGGGATTGTCCCCAGGGAGCATTCCTGGCTCGCAGAGATGCATCACCCCTCCCAAACCCACCAATGCAAGCACTATGTACCAACCACAGTAAAAAACACCACTAAATAGTTAAAAACCCACCCTGTACCTCACACTGCTACTCAAAACCCGGTCCTGAGCCTTAGAAAGCGAGTCCTGTAAAGACATAACGCCCTGAAAAAAATCAAGTCAAACAAGAAGACTCATTTCAAAAAAAGCCTTATAAACACCTAAACAAAACAAACAAACAAACAAACAAACAAAAACAACA
>WEIU01007833.1:153996-215902 GCA_013389925.1 Aegithalos caudatus | reverse complement strand
AAAGGGAGGGGAAAAAAGGGGGGGGGGCAAAAAAGGCGAGTTTTTCCAAGCACCTTGTTAGGGCTGGATAAAGAGAATGGAGTTCAGATCAGCAGCAATGTCAGAGCTGGTCCCTCACACCCTCAGAACTGGCAAGCTGCTCCAGCAGGAAGAGTCAGAGCAACCATGAGGAACAGATTTCCTCTTTGCTCTTCCCCCTCACTGCTGGAAGAGCTCATCCCTGGATGGTGGAGTGGTTTGGGCAGGAAAGGACCTTTGAGATCACCAGCCCCAAGCCCCTGCCACAGGCAGGGAACATCTCCAGGCTTCTCCAAGCCCCCTCCAGCCTGGCTTTGAGGTACAGCAGGAGCTCAGACAAAGCAGAAACCCTCCACAGAAAGGTCTGGGAGCTGGAGCTCAGCAGTCCGAGGAGTCACCCTGCTCCTGCTGCCCTGGGGACATCCCAGTTTCCCCCAGGGACTCCTGGATTCCCCCAAAGCCCAGTCTCAGGGAGCAGCTCCCTCCCAGAGATCACATCCTTGTCTCTGGCCTCAGGAGAGGTTTTGGACACATTTGTTGAGGAGCTGTAGAGAAGAACAATGCTGGCTGTCTCTTCATCAAGGTGGGCTGGGGCAAGGCAGAGTTCTGCTTCCACTCCAGCACTACCCTGAAGCACAAAGCTTTGTATTTCCCTGTCAATATCCCAGTTGGATTCTGCTTCTCTATATTTAATTTGAGATGAGTACTGCAGGACTTCTTTTGTTAGCTGGATACCTCATGCACATTGTTATTATTTCTTTCATAAAAATCAATAAAGACTTAGGAACAACAACCTCCAATAATAACAGTACATCTCTCTTTGTGTCTTTGTGTTGCAACTTGCTGAATAACTCAGAAAAGCAGCGGACAACAGTCAAGAGAGAAGATTAAAAAAGATCTTGTTTCCAAACTGGACTTGCTCTTCCTTTGGAAAAGTTTCCAGCCACTTAGAACTGCAGCAGCCTCTCAGCACACAGGAATTCAGTAGCAGAGGCTCAGGATGGGAAGAAATGCTCAGGGGATGAGGCACCAGGCAGAGCTCCTCTAATCTGGTGTCCTGGTTGTCTTGCCTGTGAAACACAAGCAAAAACAATGATGGAAATGTAAGGGCACAGCTTTGAAAGCCACAGGCAAATCACTCCCACTGAAGTCACTTCCCAGGCACTAACAAAACTCAAGGGGACACACTCCTTGCTGGTTTCCATGCTGCTGGGAAATGAGGAGAGAGGAAGGAAGGTAACACAAGGACCTGGAGCTGCTGGAGCGAGCCCAGAGGAGGCCAAGGAGATGCTCCAAGGGCTGGAGACAGGATGGGAGGGCTGAGGGTGCTCACCTGGAGAACAGAAGGATCTGGGGGAGAACTCAGAGCCCTTTCCAGGGCCTAAAGGGGCTCCAGGAGAGCTGGAGAGGGACTTGGGATGAGGGATGGAGGGATAGGACACAGGCAATGGCTCCCACTGCCAGAGCACAGGGCTGGATGGGATGTGGGGCAGGAATTGTTCCCTGGGAGGGTGAGCAGGGCTGGCACAGGTGCCCAGAGTAGCTGTGGCTGCCCCTGGATCCCTGGCAGTGCCCAAGGCCAGGCTGGACTTCGGGGCTTGGAGCAGCCTGGGACAGTGGGAGGTGTCCCTGCCCATGGCAGGGGGGTGGAATTAGATGCTCTTTCAGGTCCCTTCCAACCCAAACCATTCCATGATTTCCCTGCCATCCAATTCCAGGGAACAGCTCCAGAAACAGGAGTGGAAATCACACAGGAGCTCTACAGCTCCCCTTTAATTACTCCACAGGAGAGATTAAAAAACCACCACATGCCTTGAGGAGACACTTTCTCTTCTCCCTGTCATGTCCTGAGCTGTTCCTGCAGCTCCAGCTGAGATTCCCATTGACACAGCAGACAGCAGGACCCACACAACCACAGCACTGCTGCCACAGGGACCCCGCTGGATTTGCCTGGGCTTCCCTGGTGGCCACAAAGTCCTGGAAGGACAGAGCCCAGTCCCCCAGGTCAGGGATACCAGCTGGGCTCCAGGTCAGAACCACCTCCAAGGGAATTCCAACAGGCTGAGTGCTCCTTCCTGAATAACCCCCCCCAAAATCCAATTTCCTGGGGGACTGCTCGCTCAACACGACCTGCCCTTCACATTTACCAGGTTTCCAGCATTTTGGTTAAAGAAAACATATAAAATTCTAATACTATTGTTTTAAAGGTTAATGTATTCCCAGCCACAACTCAGAGCAGAGATTTGAGTCCAGGAACAATCATCTGGTGGCAGGGAAGTATTGAGTAGATGACCTAGGTCTTATCCACCTCTATCTTTTATGCATGTGCAGCTCTTTTTTCATTTCTTTCCTTTTCCGGTTCAGCCATCCAAAGCAATCCAAAACCAAAGCTAAACACAGCTGGGGTTTTATCCACATCCCAGCCATTGCACACACAGAGCATCAGCACATCTCACTGCACCAGGGCTGTTTCTTCCTTCCCATACCAAGGATTGCTGCTGTCCCTACGCTCAGGCCGAGTTGCTTTTCAGCAGGAATCTTTCCTGGCTTCCCATCAGGCACCTTTTGTGGCTTCCCAGCCACTCCCACGTGCAGCTTCCACAAGCCAAAAGGCTGCTGCAAGTGCCACAAGATAAGGGAATTCAGGCACCAAAGAGAAAGAAAAGCTGGTGCTTTTGACTCTCTTAACAACTGATGAAAAGGCGAGCTCTGCTTTCCCAAAATCTTCTCCCATACCATGAAAGAAAAGCTGCAGAAAGCCAGGGAGCCCTTTGGCTCTTAAAGTAAAGGAAAAGTTAGTGAATACTGGCCTTAATTACAGACCTGGAGCTCTTCCTGCAGACACCCAGCAAGGAGGAGCTCCTGCTGTGCCAGCAGCTCCCAGATAACCCAGAGCTGCTCAGGTGCTCCCTTCCTGTCCCCCAGCAGCTGGATCCACTCAGCAAAACAGCCTTAGCAGGGATTGTGCCTCACTTGTTATCCCATCCCATCCCATCCCATCCCATCCCATCCCATCCCATCCCATCCCATTCCATCCCATCCCATCCCATCCCATTCCATCCCTCTCCCTGAGCAGCACAGGAAGGTCAGAGACCCTCAAAGACAACCAGAATTTACAGCAGAGACTGATTTGTGCAGGAGAGTGCTCTGGGGAAGCAGGCAGACTTCCCTGTGTACCAGGGAAAGGTTTCCTTAGACCTGGAACAGCACCCCTGGGTGTGTGGAATTGTGCAGTGCCTGTTTAACCCAGCAGGTTTTTAATGGCAGGTACCATGGATGGTGTTGGGATTGATTTTTAATTTGAAAATTTAAGGTCTTAGTTTTCCTACAACCCTGCTAATGCTGAGAAAAAAAAGTAAAAGCTCCTAAATCTTACACCCTGGGAAATCCAGGGTGGATCCTCCTGTCCTGAGGAGCACAGGGAATGCTGGTAGAGGGCACAGAGCACCCTGGTGAGGGAAGGTCCCTCAAGAATCCTTGGAGAGGGTGTGAGCCACACCACGAGGTGACCAATTTCAGGAGAACATCCTCTCTCTTTCCATGCTGTGCTTTGCTTGGCCTCACCCCAGCCCACAGAGGAGCTGTGAGCACCCAGCCTGGGCACAGCTCCAGCCCTCCCAGCTGGGGAGATCTCCCAGCCTTTCAAATCCCAGGTCAGCACAATCCAGGGGTAAAACTCACCCTGTGCCAGTCCCAACAAACTCCTCTGGAGCCTGGATGCTGGCCTCATCCCAGGGCTGAGTGACAATGGGAAGCACCAGGAACAGAAAACACAACAAACCCAGAGCAAATTAAAGAGAAGAAAGGCACTCATAAGGTGACTCAGAAGAAATCTGGGCCATCAAAACACTGCCCTGCTGTTTCCTGCTGGGTCAGTGACTTTGGAGGCTCAAAGTGTGCCAGTGGGGAATAGGAGAGGTAAAGGATGTAGGATGTGTCACCATGGCCTTAATACCAGAGCCCAGTTGTGCCTCCTGGGATGTGGTGCTTTCCTGCTGGAGAAGGAAACACAGGCACCAGCAGAAGCAGAACTAGACCAAAAAATATTTTTTTAAATTATTTTTTACTAAAAACTAACATTCTAGGGAGAATTTTTTTTTCAGGGAGAATTTCTTTTCATTCAAATGCAATTTTCCATGAGAATTACACAATCTGGATGTTTTCTGCTCTTGCTTGTTTTTTGGTGTTGAAGAACTGACACGCACAAAATTTTTTAAAGGGGTATTTTTATGTTGCAGAGCTGGGAGCTGAACAGTTTTGATTGACTGGATGAAAGCACCGAGGAATGTTCCAGATTAAACGTGGTAAATTGTCCAAGTGAAACGGTGATTTTTGGCATCAGGGCTCTTCTCTGAATAAAAATGTTGATGCCAGGAGGAAAGGCAGAAGGGAAGAAAAGCTGTCCTAGCAAACTTCACCTCTAATTCCCCTTAAAGCTGCAAAAGAAATAATTTTCCTTCTATTTTCGGTGGCAAAAAGTGGCTTCACCAGATTATGACAACCAACTGTGGGGAAAAATACTCTTGTGATAATGCCTAATTATTGAACTATAGCAAATAGAGATCTAGAGGGGAGCAAACCTCTGTGGTGCTGTGTGGGATGGGCAGCTTTCCTGGCACCCCTGTGCACTCAGTGGGCAGCTCAGTCTCTCACATCTCCCTGGGATTAAGGGATTACCATTAATTAACAGAGCCCTGCCTGCCTGCCCTGTGATACACTATCTTCCCATCAGAAAGAACCAGATGGAGCCGAATTTCCAAACTCTCCGAGATGGAAGGAGGAGGTATGAGATAAGAGCTGGGGGCACTGGGTGAGGCAGGAGGCTGTGGATCATCAGAGAGGAAACCTAAATCTCAGTAATTTACTTTTTTCCCTCATTTCCTAAGGAGAAAAAGGCATGTGGGATCCCCCTCCTGTCTGCCTGGCCCCTGCTATTGGCTTTTCACTCTGTTTTCTTTTAAAGGAAATCTGTGGAGAGGCCACTGCCCTCAAAGCAACAAATCCCCAGAACAGGTGGGACATGGATGCCTCATCCCTGGAACTGCTCAAGGCCAGGCTGGATGGAGCCCTGAGCAACCTGGTCTAGTGGAGGGTGTCCCAGCCCTTTCTGGGGGTTGGAAGAAGATGATCTTTTATGTCCCTTCCAAACCAAAGTATTCCATGGTTCTGATTCTCTGAATTTGAGGCTGTTCCTGTGAGCGTCCCTGCTAAGGGCAAAACAAAGGGAGTTCCATGGGACAGGATCTTTCTGGAAAGAGGATTGGAAAGGTTCAGCTAAATGAGGAGAAGATACCTCCTTGGATGCAGTTTTTACCTGGGATAAGGGGTTTGCTGGTCCCAGGGTGGGTGTCCCTGCAGCTCTGCCAGCTCAGCGGTGGCTCCCTGAGCTCGGCAGGAGACCACCATCAGTTATCCCTGCCCTTCTAGGGAAGGAAACATCAAACATGTTCCCTAGGCAGCCAGGCCAAGAGCTTCCCCACAAGGGGAAGATGAAGGTGTCAGACATAGCAGGAGTCCAGCTGATGTTGTGTTCTCACTCTTTTTTTTTTTCTCTGTATTAATTAAAAACCCACACTTCCCTGAGGATAAACTGGTTTCACTCTTTGGAATCAAAGTGCCAGCAGCATCAGGCAAACTGTATCCAAATCCAAGTCCCCAAATGGAGCTAGAGGTCTGACTTTGAGAGGAGCCTGCCCACAGAGGTGGCACCTAGTCAGGTCCAGGAGAGCAGGACAGCTCTGGCACCATCACGGCAGGAGAAGTTCCCTGGGATAGTCCCTCTCCAGGCCTTTCCTGATTGAGAGAGGTTCCTATCCCTCCCCATTCTCACATCCCCATTGCCTTGTGAGGACAGCTGGGGCAGGGATTGTAGCAGTTCATTCAGCTCCCAATCCCATCTCAGGTTTGGGTCTTTGCCTTGCTGCATTTTCCCTTAAAAAATAGAGTAGGCAAGGAGTGACTGGTTAAAAGCTAACTCCCCAGCCCTCTTAAATCACCAAGATTAAAAGCTTTCTTCCTGATGGCTGCTTCATAAAAGGGCCAAAAGGTTTCTACTCCTTTATTCCTTTAGAAAGGAATGCCTTATCTATTTTAAACCATTTGGGTTTATGGGTAAAATACGCAGCGACGCCGCACCTCCGGAACCCGCGCTCCGCTGATCTTCCAGGAAAAAAAAAAATGAGCTCCAAAAAGCACACCTGAGCAAAATGAGAAGTTTTGGCCAACTCCAGCCTCACTGTGCAGGCTTTTGAGATGTGTAAAAGCCTCCTGAAAACATGGGATTTCTGCTGGTGGGATGCTTTCAGCCAGGAGAGATGGCCATTTCCCCCCTGGAAGGGATACAGCTGCTCAGAATCCAGCACTTCTGGAGATTTGAGCCCTGGGATTCTGAGGTGGGAAAGGAAACACGGCAAGCACGGCCCTCTAAATATGTGTTAGCCGAATAAATGCTCCTATTTCAAGGCAGGTGGAGCAATAAATAATAAATTCCAGGTAGGAGAGGCGAAGCCCGCCGCCCCTTCTCATTTGTATGCGCGGCGTTATTTCTTTTATTAAACAAAAATTCCCTCTCCAGAAATGCAGCCCGTCCCTGCTGGCTCAGGCCAGCTCTTGTTAAAATGATTATTAATGGCACTGCACCTCTCCCTAATGGGAATGAATGGTCCAGCCACCCTTCAGTTCCACACATATTCCTGACTTATTCCTTCGGCTTCCTCTCAGCCGCAATATTCCCCACGTCCTCCTTCCCCTGCAGCCCTGGAAGATCTGCACGTGGGTGATCCATCTTGGAACTTTTAACGCTTATTTTTCTGGGGAGATAAAAATAAACCGTTCCATTTGGATGAAAAATAGGGGATGTAGGCCCAAGCCCACCAAGGGAGATGGAGGCAGGGAGGGGGAAGAAGGAAGAAGAGTATTTTCTCCCTTTTCCCTGTATTTAAACCACAAATGCATAATCCATCTCCCTTAACAGCCCCTCCCTTCCTAAATAAATAATTTCCTCACTGTGTGGAGCAGGGGGGGTGACAGGAGGAGGATCATAAGTCATGGAAAGGAGGTAAAGGCAGAGATCTCTCAGGGAGTTTCTCACGGAGCACCACCTAACCCAAGTATCTGCTCTAGCAAGGGCCCTTTGGCCATTGAGAATTCCTGCAAAACCAATTTTCAAAGCAAGGACGACTTCCAAGCCTCTTTGAATGGCTCTTCCCATACAAGTCTGCAGGGCCAGCAGGAAATGCATCCCTGTGGATAACCAGGAGAGCAGGGGGAAAGGTGGGAAGAAGGGTGAGGGGATTCCTCTCCTTTGTTCCTGCCTCTCTCTGCCTGCCAGGTGAGGGTGGCTGTGTTTCCACACCTGTAATCCCAGGGAAGGAGGTTTCCAGGGGTGGGCAGGTAGAATAAAAGGGTTTTCCCCCACCAGCTGCTCCAGTGTGAATGTGGGCATTTCCAAAATGCCACCAGTCCTTTCAGACCTTCTAGAATGCACAAACACCTCAAACCCCGTCCAAATTCCGTGAGTACCACAGCCTGCCCTCCACATCCCACAGACGTCCCAGATCCCACAAACTCCCCACAAACATCATCACCATCACTACACATCCTCAAAACACCTCAACCCCACCAGTCCCCTGATGTGTTCCCCCAGAAGCTGTCCCCAAAATCTCACCAAAGATGTCCCCAAACAGGCTCTACATACTGGCTGCAGGTGACCCTCCTGCTTTTGGGGTTGGCACCGTCTCCAGCACATCCCTGCTGTTAATGAGCAGATATCAAAGAGCCACTTGGCTGCTGTATCTTGGTTCTGATACACCAAAATATATGGGTTTAAGCCACGAGAATTATGGATTTTAGCACGGGACCACTCCTGGAAAAAGTGGGCTGAAAGAACGTAGCCCCAGGCAATGCTTGCAGGGACCAAGCATTGGAGCAGCTCCACAGCCCTGCTGGATCATGCTAAAACAGCCACAGGAAGCACAGGATAACCTCTCTGCTCTCCCCTACACCTGCTGAGAATTTCAGCTGAATTATTAAAAGCTGGTTGCTTCACATTCGCTGTTTAGCTGCTTTTCTTACAAAACCTTCAAACTCAGCGAACCAAGAAAAAGGCCAACAAACCCTACCTACATCCATTGGTTTTCAGGGAAACCAAAGCTGATTCCAACCTGCTTTGGGTTGGCATTTGACCAGTGGTCAGTGCTGGTGGTTCCCAGCCACTGCCCAAGGGGTTGTGACCACATCCTCTCTCCCATTTCTCAGTGGCTCCGGCCCCATCCCCACCCGCAGGCACGGACGGAGGGATATTTGCCCACACGTTCCTAAAAGTGATTACAGGCAGGAGCCTGGGGGATTTGTTTGGGAACAATGTTGTAATGAGCCTGAGGATAATCTGCTGCCCAGAGACAGGGATTTTTTTCCCTCAGGGATGGCAGCCACAAATTAGACAGTCACATCCAGTTATTTCCAGCGAGTTAACTCCCAAGGCCGCAGCCCTGGCAGGGCACAGACCCAGCCAGCCCCAAATCCCAGGGCTTCCAGGTGGGGAAAGGGGCCGGCGTCGGGATTTTTAATGGCCCAAAGTGGTGGAAATTCATTGCTCTGATAAGGCTCAGGGAGTTGGTGGTTTGAGCTTCAAACGTGGCCAGTCCCTGGAGAAATTACAGCGTGTTCCAGCTAATCTTCTTATAAACATTGTTGTGGGGGTTTTTTATTATTTTATCCGACATGTGTCAAGCAGGACCACTAAGCCTATTACATCTCCAGGGAGGTTGGTGCTTTCTCTCCTTCCTATCCCCCCCACATCTGAATTCTGCTTGTCTCCTTTTTGGTTCCTTTGGACATTTCTCCATCACTACAAACCAATTTTTATAATTAGCACTGACCAAAAAAAACCCAAAAAAAATTTCAGTGGGTTTGGAGGCTCAGGTGAGATAAGCAGCCAGATTCCAGCAAGACATTCAAACTTTTTGGAGCTTGTAGGCTTCTGAAACTAACAAAAAACTTGCTGAACCACCCCTTCTTCCTGTGCTCATTTATTTTTTCTTTCCAACAAACCCTCACAATAAATAGATAAAGAGTCAACTGGATATTTTTCTCCAGGACAAAATAGTTCAAGTTATTGGGAAGTTCCCAGTTGGGTGCTGCCTTTATTTATGTTATTCCCTCTGTCTGAGTTTGCAGGCAGAAACAGGCAGGGATCAGACAGCTGGAACAAATGGTTTTAAAGGACAAGGTGAATATGAGGCTGCTTTGAACTTCAGGTTGAGGGATACATGTTGGTGAAAAGACATTTTTCCCTGAGACCTCTCTCCCCACTCTAGTGGGAAGTTCATAGGAAACCAATAGAAAGGGTGAAAAGGAGGTGTAAAAAAAACCAAAACAAACAACCTAAACCCTAAGAAATTTGTGCTGCAAATGGTCATTTTCTGGAGGAAGCATCAAGCTCCCTCCATAAGAAATAGAGAATTAAGAATACCTAAGGAGTGAGAAACTTTCATGCACTCACTTGCACGAACATCACCCACGTTCCCTCTGGAGACTTGGCTACAGAAAATCAATGGGAGCTTATCAGCCTGCAACAGAGTCGGGACAATTAAACCTTTCCCTCTCTGCCTTTCTATATTGGATTTGAGTTTTGAAGTTATTCTCACCTGTGGATGGAGAGAAAGAAACATCCAAGCCAGCATCTCTTATGGAGACTTATCTCCAACACAGGCAGTAGCCCAAATTATTTCCGTGTCTAATCGTCGCCTTCTTTGTCCTTAAATAAAAACCAAGTTAAATATCCTAGCTTAGGAAAAAAAGAAAAAAAAAAAGAAAAAAAAAAAAGGGGATGTTGTGCATATTACTACAATTTGTTTGCTCTCCTTGCACACAAACTTCTGTACTCGTGGGAAAACTCCTTCCCCAAAAGCTGAGCTTTTGTCATCGGGTTTTTCTCTGGCACAGAGCAAAACTTTGCAGAAGGAGACCAGCAGAATTCCAAAATGGGGCCTAAGTGACAAAACTGAGCCTGGGTTTGGAGCTGTCCCCCACATCTGTGGGGACAAGGTGAGGGACCTGCTACAAACCCAACCAGCTGAAGCACTGGCACTCAATTCCACAGCAGCCAAAGGGTGCTGGAGGCCCCAAAGCAGCATCCAAGCCCATCCCTGCTTGGTTGCCTGGCTCTTACTGAAAACTAGCTGCTCCAGCCCCAAGTCCTTGGAGGAATGGAAGAACAGTGAGATGAACCAAATAATTAACAAGCTCAACAACTGAAAAGGCAGTGATTGCTCTTCCTAGTGCCTGCTCCGACCACCTCCGTGTGCAGGCTTGGGTGGATCACAGAGCTTTCTGCAAGGACATCGGCACTCCCAAGCCCCTGGCTGGTCCTACAGGCATTTTCCATCTTCTGGGGACTCAGAAGAGAAGCAGCATCTTCCTTTTTATTTATTTCATTCTTTATCTCCCCCAGTCAAAATGGACAGTGCAGATAATCTGGGCTTTACAGCCCTTTGAAGTCAATCAGAAAAGACTTTTAACTTGGGCGAGCGGGACCCCAGGCCTCCATCTACCTGATCCTCAGGCATTGCCAGGGATTTGGGCAAGGCAGGCTCCATCCACACGGGCCTGGCTTTAAAGCCATCAGGTCCCAGCCTTGCCTTGGCGAGAGATCAAGCACAGCAGATTTCCTACAACCCTTCCCCTCTTATCACACATTAGCCCTGTCCAGATGTCAGGCGCTCTCCCTCTGCTCACAATCCTCCTTCCCCATCTTCTTTTATCTCCCCATTAAATTGCTGACAAGACCTTCTTCCTGGTGGCCTTTTCAAAAGCAGAGGGGATCAAAAAAATCAACGGAATATTTCAAAAGTCCTTAGGGAAAATAAGAAGGGGTGGAGGGAGGGAATCACACTGGAGGGAGAAGAAGCCTGCAATGCCGTCACCCTGCACGGAGCCCAGAGCATGACACTGGGGTTTGCAGGTGCTTTAACTCCCTGCTGGCAGGGAAGGGGCTGGGAATGGTTTGGGCAGCAGGGAGCTGCCTCACAAGCATCACTGGTACCTCCAGCATCGCCCTTGCAAGTGCTCAACATGCACAACAGCCTTAAAAACAAGGCAAACCTGGTTGCAGCCACCCTAAAAACTCCAGCGTGGCGTCACATCTCCAACACAGCCAGCATTGTGGGGACCAGACTTCTTTTTTTTCTTTTTCTCTTTTTTTCTTTTTCTCTTTTTTTCTTTTTTTCTTTTTTTTCTTTTTTTCTTTTTTTAATGGGCAGGAAAAGGCAATTTATCTCCTGTACCCTTCCTGCCACTTTCCCCCAGCATTCCAGCAAAGCTGTAGAGGAGTTCCAGCTTTACACTGGCTTTTGAAAAGGTGACACCGCCGGCTTTCAGAGGACATAGGAGCAGGGGTGATGCAGGAGGTGACTCCATCCCAGCAGCTGAAAGCAGCAGGCAGAGAGCACCAGAGGGAAAAACAACCCAACACCTTCCCAGCCTTTGCTGACATGGCCAGAGCTATGTCAGCAGTGACATTCTGTGTGCACAGGGAGAAAAACCCAGCCAAAAAAGCAGCAACGCTGAGCAAATCCTCATCTTAATTTCATTTTGCTACCTGGCTGATCGTGTTTGATTCTTTCTTTAACTGGTAGAACAAAAAGTTTTAGGGTTGGGTTCCTCTGCTCCCCCAAGGTTTATTACACACTGTTTTCCTTTGCCTGAAGGATCTACAGTGGATTCTGAGTTGGTTGAATCCCAGAATGGTTTGGGTAGGAAGGACCTAAAAGTTCATCTTGTTCAACCCCCTGCCATGGGCAGGGGCTCCTTCCACTGCTGAAAGCTCCATCCTTGAACACTTCCAGGATGGGTCACCCACAACTTCTCCAAAATGCTGCCAGCTCTCCTGGCTAAAGCACATCCAAACAGCTCTTTGCCTTCTGTCCCAGTGGGACAACACCCCCACAGCCACCACTCCAACAAAAACTCCCAGGCAGAGGAGAGCAAGAGCAGGTAAGCCCTCATCTGGCATGCAAAGAAGGACCCCTTGGCACAAGCAGAGGCTCTTGTTATTCTCTGCTCAGGATTTGTTATTTATTATCCCACTTCTCCCCAAATTGCAGGAATCTAATCAGGGCACAGAAGCCAGAGCGGGTAACGCCAGCGATCAGTCACAGGCTCCAAGAAGGAATAACAAACAGCTGGAGTGACCACTGCAGCTGAGCCAGGGGCTGGTGCTGGATCCATGCCCACTGAGCAGGACCTCAGGGCCGTCCTGCATGCCAAGCCTTGGCCATCCCATCAGTGCTTGGATGATTTATGTGCTCGGGATGTGAGCATGAGCCTCTGGATGGGGCTGAGCTCCCTGCTCTGCCTGCCAGCACCTCACTTAGGAGAGGAGGAGAAAACTGATAAATATAAAAGAAGCCTCCTGCACCCCAGAATGTCAGAAGAAGTTATTATGAAGAGAAAGTTTCCCGGTCTAAGGATGAGGTAGGGAACTACATCACAAGACAATGATATTTAATTTTACTGCAGGCTTTTGGATCCAGCTGTCTGGAGCAACCTGGTCTAATGGAAAGTGTCCCTGTCCATGGCAGGGGGTTGGAATGGGATGGTCCTTTTAAGGTCCCTTCCAACCCAAACCACTTGGGGATTCCATGCTGTAAATGCCTGTCTGGTCCTCATCTTTGGGAACATATTCCAGGTTGCAGCTCCAGCTCAACTCCTCATGATGGCCATGTCCCTAAAAACACAGCATAGCATTTGCCTTTCTTTAACCTCTCAGGTGTGCTATGGGCTTTCTTCCCCTTGGAAAAATGAGGGGACCACAGTCTTGGCAGAGCAGCTGGATGATATCTATACACATAAAGATAAAGATGTATTTCCTCCTTTCAGTAGGAATTCTGCCAAATTCTGCTTCCACATGTCAATTGTTTTAAAAATCCTTTTTAAAGCCTACCTGAGCTCTTGGTGTCCCAGCTGCCTTGGGATCCTCTCCCATGGTGCTACCTCTGCCCTGGGTGATGTCCTGGTGCCTTCCAGGGCTGAAGGGATTATTGCTGCCTCTGGATTTGGCTGTTGCTCCCTTCTAGTCCCCCTGGACCATCTCTAACACCCTCAAAGACCCTTGTCTTACACATCTGCACACACTGCTTCAAAATCTAAACCTTTTTCCCAGAAAACTCTGGCTTTTCCCCCCTTGGAAAGCTGAAAAAAAAGCCTGTAATGTCTCCTCCAGGAAGCCCTCCCTGAGTTAGGGTTTGTATCACAACCCTTGGGAGAAACACATGTTTCTCCTCTGGGATTTCCAAGGTTATCCTCCCACCACTTCCATCCTGGGCCACGTTTATGGCCAGCCATCCTTGAAAATGTTGGCACAACACAAGGCAGAAACTCCTGTGCCCACATCAATAACCCAGGATCAAAGAAACTCAGCACTTGCATCTGGCACAAACCCAAGGAAATGCCCGTTCCAGCCTTCCTGTGGCACCACCAGGGCTCTCCTGGCTCCACAGGGGCCACCCTGATGCAAATTTCTTGTGGGGAAATATCTCCTCCGTGTGGGATTCAGCTCCTTGGGGCGGCCCAGAAGCAGAAATTTTGGGGAAAGAAGTCTGGGACCTCTTGAGAGTTCCCTCTTGCTGCTGTGCCAGCTCAGGGAGAGCAGCAAAGCAGCAGGAAATGTGTTTCATCTGCAAGTGAAAGGCTGTTTCCACCCCTAATTAACCTGAGGGCCATCCAAGCACTGGAGCCAGGCTCCCATTAGCCAAGCCACAGCAGAAATTCCTGCTCCAGCTGCCTTGCAGTGGGATCTCCTCCTCAGAGTAGCCTCCAGGAGTTCTCCTCTCCTGGATGCCCACCTTGGCTGTCTCCTGAGGTACCATTATCTCCTGTTAGGTCCTAGGAAACACTCCAGACTGAAGAGATGCAGGAGATTGAGGGACCAAACCAGCAATTAAGAAAATCCATAAGCATTGCAAGGGAAAGCAGGTCAGCTGTCCTGACACAAGGCACACAGCACAGGTCTTGGATAAAGATCTTAAAGTACTGGAGGCAGTACTGCCATCCCCATCTAGATTTGGGAATGTTTCTCGTGGATTTTTAAACAGAAAAGGTTAAAAACAGCAGGTTTTTTTTGCTTCAGTAGGACCAAAACACCCAGCTTTCCCCACCATGGGCTAAAGGGAAGAAATGCAGAAAGAAAGTGAATCAGGTTGAGATCAAAGTGAGAAACCCAAACAGACCAGCAAACAAATCTCATCCAAACCCACACAAGCAAAGAGTGTATGCTGTGACTCCTTCCCCCCACTGCTGTTCCCTTTCATCCTCCTGACCTTCTCTGTTCCAGCCAGGAGGGAATAGGAATGTTCGAAGAAAGCTATTCCTGTGTTATTTTTAGCCAAGCCAGAAGAAAAGTGACTGGAAATAATCCATGAAAGCAAGCTTTCACCTTGATTTTCAGCCTCTGGAGATTTCGATAGCCTTGATAGCAATCACAACTTAACCATGGGCATAGAAAATGCTGAGTGATACCAAGAGCATAAATTGAGCTTGTTCCTTCTTTCTTTCTTTCTTTCTTTCTTTCTTTCTTTCTTTCTTTCTTTCTTTCTTTCTTTCTTTCTTTCTTTCTTTCTTTCTTTCTTTCTTTCTTTCTTTCTTTCTTTCCTTCCTTCCTTCCTTCCTTCCTTCCTTCCTTCCTTCCTCCTTTCCTTCCTTTCCTTCCTTTCCTTCCTTCCTTCCTACATTAAAAACCCCATGAACCACTGAAGGGAGACTGAGGGAAGCACTTTCCCCCCACCAAGCAGGGAATTAGTGTCCACACCATGGCAGGAGAAGGGAGAGCCAGGTTTGGCTCTGTTCCAGCCCAGATATACAGCCAGAAGAGAATTCTAAATTAAAATAGATGCTGATTTTGGAATCTTCCAAAAGTGTCCAGCCACGCTTTCCCAACCAGGATTAAGACCTCTCCTGAACAGCCTGGTCCAGTGGGAAGTGTCCCATGGCAGGGGGTTGGAATGAGATGAGCTCCAAGGTCCCTTCCCACCCAAACCATGCTGGGATTCTGGCCCTGAATGACTGCACAGGGACCTTGGTGCTTCCCTGCCTGTCCTGGCCCCCAGGCACCAGCCCCAGCAGCCACTGATGGGACACAGGCCTCAGCTGCATGTCTGAGAGACCAAAGGAATTAATTTAGGGAAGCTGCACTCCCAAGGTGCTGATAATAAGAACAAAATGAGGGCTGAGCCCATTAAGTCAATCTTCTGTGCTGGTTGCTGCCATCTGATGTCTCCCCTTGTAGATCTAAACCCACTTTATTTCTGCTGATCCATTTTAAAGTGACCACAACCGTGAGGCTGGGTTTGAAAAATCTATCCCTTCCCCACACTGTTCCCACCAGCAGCTTTTCTCCTGCTATCCAACACCTCCTTTTCCCTCTGTGGCCAGGGCTGCTGAGAGCATTTCTGCTGATAGCAAACCCCCCCCAGCCTGGTGCTGCCACGTCCCCATCTCCTCCTGGCTTCAGCACAAGGCATTCTTTAGCCACCATGCCCGGGCTCCAGGCTGGTTTTCCTCACAGCAGGAGAGGCAGGGTGAGATGGCCAAGGCAATTCTGGTTCTGTAGCACAGCCTGGTTTGCATCCAGTACACTCAGACCTGCTGCTGCCCAAGGACTGCATTTGGCTGGGCCCAGAGACCCCAAGAGGGAATTTTTGTCCCAGCTGAGGGCTTTTCTTTGCAATCTGCATCAGCCCAACAACCAAGAGGCCACACCGAGCACCCTCACTGCTGGAAAACTGTCCTGGGGCAAGGGAGCCAAGCTTTGGCTTGGAAAGCACACTGTGTGGAAAGCACACTGTGGTGTCATCACCTCCTCATGGTGGGAAAGAGCTGCTCTGGACCAGAACAAACCCCTTGGAAGGGGACAGCAGCTGCAAACCTGTCCCTTTCCATCAGGAGTTTTCCTCAGAGACATCCTCTGCCTTACAGGGCCACTTGGGCCAGTGTTGGCGCTCCCCAGGGAACCACAAACCCCATCCATGCTCCCCTCACCCTGGCTGGGAACACCCAGGGCAGCTGCAACCAGCAAGTAGAGAGGCATTAAAACAAAGCAAAACAAAAAAATCCCACTTTGCAGAGCTTTAAAGCATTTCCCTGGATCGAAGAGGCCCTGGTGAGTGTTGTCATGGCAGGGGATATTTATTGTCTCTTCAGGAAATGTTTCATTATTCTTTGGTAAGCAGTGGCTGTGAATTTCAGCCTGTCTGCCCGGGGACCACGGGGCAGATTTTATCCAGGCTCCTCTGAGGAATGAAGCATCACCTCCCTCCTCCCAGGGGATGCTGTGCCTGCAAAACCCTGGCTGGGACCCTCTGCTGCAGGGAACCAGATCCCACAGATCCCTGGGGGAGAGGGCAGCTGGGCAGCCAAGCTGGGCTGCTCCCGATGGATTTGCAGCCGAGGGAAAGCACCACGAGCACATTCAGCTCATGGATTAAATACCCACAGTAAAAATAACCAGTTGGATTCTGTGCTTGGCTAGCAAGGCTGTTCCACAGGCTGTTTTTGACCACTCAGAAGCCTCAGGAAGCAGCTCAGCAGGTCTGGATGGAGGTGGAAAAGGCAAAGAGTCCAGGACACCAAGGGACACAAGGCAGCTCCCAGTGAGCCTCTGGCAAGGCTCCTTTGTCTTCTCACACCAACTGCTCTGGAACAGGAGGGGGAGAAACAACCATTTCATCCCTTATTTCCCCCCTCTGAAAATACCTAGCCACTTTCCAAGTCTGTGTGAGCCTCCAGCACCCAAAACTTCCCGTGGAAATGAGTCCTACTTTTTAACAGGCTGTGGGAAAAGAGTTTGCCTTCACTGCCTGGAACTTCTCGAGATCTTCCCTGTATCTAGGAGAGAAGGGATGGCATCCAGAGGGACAGGTGGGACTCTGTGAACTTCATGAAGTTTAACAAATGTCCCAGGCCAGGCTGGACAGGGTTTGGACCAGCCTGAGACAGTGGAAGGTGTCTCTGCCCATGGCAGGGGGTTGGAATTGGATAATTTCCAAGGTCCCTTCCATCCCAGGCCATTCTGGGATTCTCCTGATTGCAAGGGTTTCTTGAACTAAGCCATCATGGCTGATTAATTCTTCAGCTCTACAACACAAATGACTTCATGTCTGGCCCCTCCTTTATCAATCCTTGCCTTCTGTGGATAATTTTCTAGGCTTCTTCCCATCCATTTTTTGTGGGTTACTCACAAATTACTCAAGGCAGGAGATGCCAGACATTCATTAAGCAGCACAATAACATTCCCCATTTCAGCCTCTCTTACCTCCCTGGTTTTTTTGGACTACTATGGACCAGCAGTGTCATTTTGACAGATATTTCCAGCATAACTCTCAGATCTCCTTCCCAAGCAGTAACAGCCAGTTCAGGGCCCAGTGATTTCCCCCCTGTGCACTGTTTTTCATTTAGCAGCCTTGAATTTCATCTGATGTTTTATTATCTGCTCACTAAATACCATAAGGTCCTTTTCCCGTTCTTGGAGGTTGGCTGTGTTTTAATCAAATGTTCTTGCATCTTTTTTTTATTTTCTCCCAGACTCACCTGGACTCCCCAAATTCAGGGGACTGATGCCCAAGGAAAGGCCTGTCAATATTAAATTGTCACCAAGTGCAAAATCACCTTCTCAAGGCTCCACAGGGCAGAGAACTCAGGTGACAAAGTCACACCTACCACCATGCACAGTGGCTTTATAGACAATAATGCTGCTGAATTTTAGCATAGCTAACACGGGCTGAAATGAGAAGAAAGACTCTCTAAACCAAGCAATCTTTTCAAATTCCTTGTGAATTCTCCTCTGGAATTCTAACTGAGTGTTCACCAGCAACCCTGTGAAAGTGGGTGATCTCAGAACCTGGGGAGAGCAGGAGGGTGTAGTTTCCCACCCCACTGGGAATTGCCAGAGTAAATTTAGTCTGGGAGTTACCAGAGTAAATCAGGTGCAGCAGGGAGCAAACAGAAGCTCAGGATTAAAAAGGTTTCCCAGCATGGAAGTTCTGGGGCTTTAGAGCTGCTGGGCCTCATCATCTAAAATCAGGTTTGGTTGAAGTTTTTTTTTGTTTTGAAATGTATATCCAGTGGCAAAGGATTCCTTAAAGGGTCAGGCCTCAGCAGGAAAAGGCTGTCCCTGGTGAGGGCTCCTGTTCTCTCACTGGAGGGATGAACAGAGAAAAATCCTTCTTTTTCCCCGGTGACAGAAGGTGCCATTGGCATGTCCAGCAGAACAGAACATGGAAGCACTGGAAATGGAAAGGGCAAATGGAAAATGCTCCACAAAAGGCTCTGCTTTCATTTACAGCCCTGCCAAGCTCTCTGGATCCCTGATTCTCACAAACAGCTGTTTTCTAAACCCTTTTAGCCAACGGGCCATGGACACCCTGGAAAAGTGCCCATTAAAATGAGCCATGGGCCCTCTGTTAGCCATCCCTCAAAGCCAGGTGGGAGAAAATAGTTTATTAACTGCTAAAGGATAGCTTTCCTCTATAATGAACCTTTCTGCAGTATTGAAGAAAAGCCATGTCTTACTTCCCTTTCCTAATAAATGGCTTCTTCAGAGTTTAATTAACTTCTCCCTGCTCTTCTTTTGTGGCAAAGTGTCACCCTGACCAGGAGACAAACTCCGTTTGTTCCTTTATCTGGGAGAGTGCTGGCCTGTCAGATAAAGTGCTCTGCCTAATTTTCTGGGCCTTTTTCTCTTCCCACTTTGCATATTCCAGGGAGGGAGGCAGTAATAACAGAGAGCAGCTGGATACCTTTGGGACTGGGAAGGAGCACCTCCTTAAAATACAGCCCGGTCCATCCTCCTGGGCACTGGCAGGGGCTGGGAATGCTCTGTCTCACAGACCCACCAGAAACTGGGTCAGGCTCTCTGCCCACTCCTTTGTTTCCCTAGGCTTGAAAACAAACCTAGAGGAAACAATTTTTGCCCTTCCAGGGGTACAGGATTTTGTATTTTCAGCAGCGCTGCTCTGTCCCCGTGCGTGTGTACAAATATAGCTCAAAATCAATAGAGTGAGATTAGGTCACTGTATTTCTGAGAAATGTGCTCCTGATAGCTCATAAACCCAAACTCCACACTTCCTGTGGTGCTCCAGGACGGGCTACGTGTGCCAAGACAGCAGCAGAGCCTGGAGAAGGCGAGGGATGCTCTCCTTCAGCAAAGGATGAATTTGGGCCAAGCCAGGAGGGACCATCACAAATTCCCGCTCTGGCTTTTGAGCTCAGCTCCCAGCTCATCCCACAGCAGAAGGCAAGAGCAGGAGCTCCCATTTGGGGGTAGGAGGGAGGCAGGAACTGCAGAGTGCCACCTGGAGAAATGGGTGGCCTTTTCCATGCAATGCCTGGGCTCCTTCTCAGGAGAAGATCCCAGGGCCAGGCTCGTTAAACGCGGGCCTGATGGCGCCACTTTGATTAATTGTGCCGGGCCAGGAACAGCCAGGGACTTCTGTGACACCAATGCAGTAATGGTCTCCAGCACACAGACAATCCCAGAGGATGTGTCCTTCCTACCCCTGCAAAATTAATTAATGGTGGCAATAAATAAACCACCAAACGAGAGCATCCGAGCAGCCACTGGCACACAGAAGGGAAAAATCGGGAAGGGAGAAGGTTTTTGCAGTATATTTCTGGTGAAGGGATAAATGGGGAAGGGATAACCCTCACCCTTTTTGGATACACTGGGTGAAATGGGGCTGCAGGAGGAGGATGGGCCAGCACAGAGCACCCTGGGGAGCAGCAGCAGCTGTGGCTGAGCCTTGTCCCTTTTCTGTGCTCAGCATAAGCTCTGCCACCAGGTGCAGCAGGGCTCCAAGGACTCTCCTCCAGAGCCACAGTCCTGTCTGGTCTGCCCTGACTCTGCCCTGTGCAGGGAGATATGATGCCTTAGGCTTTAGCTTTCATGTACTTCAGGTGCTGTGCTGCCTAGGGGTGCAGCTCTGAGCCTCATATTAAGTGCTGGTGAGCTCTCTGCACAGAGCAGGCAGACTAAATAAATCCTTTTCCTGCTGGACACCAAGGACAACTGGGACAAGTTTTCAGGCCCAAAAGCACAAACAAGGGTGGCTGAAGGGAGGAACAAGGACAGGACCTCACAACCTGAAGATGTAATTGACAATTAAACCCCAAGATGCAAATGGACCAAAACTTATAAAAGTGTGAGACCTGGTGACTGCTCAGCCATTTTGTGACCATTTTGGCCTTGGGTGCAGCCTTGGTCAGGCTCTGTCCCACCCAAGGTGTACCCTAAAGGCCCTTCAATAAATATCTGCTTTATTCACTGCCTCTGCCCACTCTCTGTTTCAGGTCAGCCTTCCCAAGGCATCACCTCCAGCTGTTTTATCCCACCTCCCACAGCCCTGGCACACCCAAAACCACCGTGTGTGGCTGACACCCATCACCTTGATCCATCACAGGCAAGCCCTGGATGATTACAGGGCTGATTGCCAGGGCCTGACACACCTCTGTGCTCACCCCAGCCCTGCCTGGGCATTTCCTTGGATCCCCAGGCTCTGGAGCAGCTCCCAGGCATTCCTAATTGGCACGTGACAAAGTGCCTGCCACACGTTGGTCAATACCAATTAGCATTCTTATTAAATGAACTCGTGTGCTGGCAGCAGTTATCTCATTACCTTAACAAGTGCATCAGGGAGAGGCATCAAACCCTGTGGAGCAGCAGGAGAACGACCTGCCCTGGATAAGGGACAGGACAGGACTTTTGGAGCAAGTCCAGGGGCAAGCCATGAAGATGATTAGAGGGAAGGAACATGTATCCTATAGGGAAAGGCTCAGAGAAGTGGATTGTTGAGCCTGGAGAAGGAAAGCTTCAGGGAGACCTTAGAGCCCCTTCCAGTGCCTGAAGGGCTCCAAGGGAGGTTGAGAGGGACTTTGGACAAGGGGGGATGGCTTCATGCAGACAGAGGGCAGGGCTGGATGGGATATTGGGAGGGAATTCTTCCCTGTGAGGGTGGGCAGGCCCTGGCACAGGTTGTTCAGAAGAAGCTGTGACTGCCTCAGCCCTGGAAGTGTCCAGGCTGGACAGGGCTTGGAGCACCCATGCCCCTGCCCGTGGCAGGAGGTTTGGAACACAGTGAGCTTTAAAGATTCAGCCCAGGCCACTCCATGACTCCCTGAGATCCCTGCTCCCTGGGCAGCACCTGCTAACACAGGTGAGCTTGCTGAGCAGCTCCCAGCTCCCACCACTTCCAGGGTAATGCCACTCAGACCTTTGGGGGCTTTTCCTTCTGCAGAATTAACTTCCTGGAGGCCAGGGAGCAGGAGTAACAAGAGAGGCCAAGACACCTGAAATTACATTTACCAGGCTACACAAGGCTGGTGCTTTTTATTTCTTTCCCTCTTTTGCATAACACTCCCAGGCTGAGCTTAGCCTGTGGGTACCACTGTTATCAGAGAGCAGTCAGGGGGAGAGCTGAGACTTTGTGTTTGTGCCTGGGAACCACAACAGACCCTGTGCCCTCTTAATTTAATGCTCATGGAAGTCTGCAATTCTTCTTTTTCCTTTTCCCTCCTTGGAATTGGTATGGCACAGCCTGGCTGGTGGAAGTTTCTCTGCCTTTTATGTCAGGGCTGGCATGGAATCATAGAATCACAGGATGCTTTGGGTGGGAAGGGACTTTTAAGACCACATCATTCCACCCCCAGCCATGGGCAGGGACACCTTCCACTGTCCCAGGCTGCTCCAAGCCTGGCCTTGGACCCTTCCAGGGATCCAGGGGCAGCCCCAGCTCCTCTGGACCCCCTGTGCCAGGGCCTCACCTCCCTCTGTAAGGGAGTGGGCCTCTCTTATGGGTGGAGAAGATCCCAGTTTTGCACTTTCAGCTGTGAAAATGAGCAGGACCAGAGGGTTCTGGCTGCTACAACAGACCCAGAGCAGAGTCAGGGCTGGGGGAAAGAGGGAGGAAAATCTGAGATCCCTCTGAAGCAGCACCCAGCTCTACTCATCATTTTGCCTTTCTGTCCAACCCTGACATTTTTCCCCCCTGCATTTGCCTTAAGTTTTTCCATCCCTTGACAAGCTGAGAAGCACCATCAGCCCCTCCAGCACGCTCCTTGCATCCAGAGGTTGATCCAGGATGGATGGAGGGCATCAGTCTTCCTTACTGCTGAGCCTACCACATATCAAATGCAAGCAGCACGCTGAGTAACTCATCTTTCCTGCGTGCCTATTAAGCAAAAATTAAAAGAAAATTACACTCAGAAGTCAGCAGCAAGTAGGAGGGGATGGGTTGTAATTATCTGGCTATTAATTGGTGTAAAGTTCCAGTTTAATGCTCTCAGGCCCATGTCGCTATTTCCTAGGGAAATTTTCTCTCTATTAGTTTTGGATGAGAACTGGGATTCTCTCTGGAAGCTCCAAGTCCTCCCAAAAAGGTGACTTTCAGCCTCAGTCCCCCAGCAGGTTTTTTTTCCTGAGTTCACTTCAGCAAGTGCTTTTCTCCTGCCTGGGAAGTGAAGGAGAAGGGGCTGTAGCTTAAAGATAAATCTTCAGATTCCCCACAGCTCCTGCTGAGAGGCCTGCAGGAGCAGCTTGAGGGGTGTTTGCATCCACCAGGGCAGGGCTGACCTGCCTTTCCCCCTTGGAAGGAAACCTTTGACTTCCAGAGGAGATTTGATGGAAAACTGAGAGCGGTTTTCCATCAGGAACACTTTTGTTTCCACACACTGAGGGATGGAATTAAGGGGCAGTTTCTAACACAGCTTCATGTGCCCAAGGTAGAGGTGGGAAAAGCCAAGTTTCACCTTTTACAGCTGGATGAGGATAACCAAGTGTGACCCTCTTTAAAATTCAGCCCACATGGAAATGTTTGCTCCAAACACAAAATCCAGAAATAACAGAACTCGGGGGATTGTTCCCCCAGGGCTCCTGCCAGCCCTGGCAATTCCCTAGGGAGAGGTGAGAGCCTCCTGCCCGGGAGGCTGCTTGGCCAAAACCTGCCAATTAAACAGACCCCGAGTGCTCTGCATCCATCAAAACCCGTGGAGAATTCCAAGGAGTGATGTGCAGGTTGCTGCCAGCTCACCTGGCAGGGGCCCAGGCAGCCCATCCTCCTGCTCCATGCTGCTCCTGCCAGGCAGGATGGGCTGTGCTGCCGAGCAGGGGGAGCTGCAGATGTTTGCTGCTGAACCCACACACACACAGCTCCTCACAGCTCCTCACAGGAGGTGGGAAGTGTGGCCTCTCCTCCCCAGGAATCCCACAGGCAGCTGGAAGAAGCTGGAGCAGCAGGCAGATCTGCTGTGCTATTACAAACTGGGGGCAGGGGGGGGAGGAAATGAAAGTTTTTCAATTTTTTTTCTTTGCTAAAACAAGGTATTTCCATGGGTAAATCAAAGCTGCTCTCAATCTTTCATCAAATTTCCTCTGGAAGTCAAAGGTTTCCTTCCAAGGGGGAAAGGCAGGTCAGCCCTGCCCTGGTGGATGCAAACACCCCTCAAGCTGCTCTTGCAGCCCTCTCAGCAGGAGCTGTGGGGAATCTGAAGATTTAAGCTACAGCCCCTTCTCCTTCAATTTCCAAGCAGGAGAAAAGCACTTGCTAAAGTGAACTCAGGAAAAAAAAGAATGAAAAAGGGGAAGCAGTGGAGAAACAAGGAAAAAACAAAGAGGAAGAAACACCAGGGGGAAAAGGAAAAAAAAAATCCCAGGAAAGAGGAAGGAGGGATCTTATTCACTTCACAGCTTGGGAGCTCAGAGAAAAGAATAAGGAATTCTCCCTTCTTGCCATGGGTCCCCATGGACTGCAGTAACATGGAACTTCTGAAGAAAACAGGCTCCCACTCTGGCTAATTGTCAGCATTCCAAACCATTAAGAACTTTTAAGAAATTCTGGGTTTCTCTCCATATCTCCCTCCAGTTTCCAAACCCAGCAGAGCCAACTTCCCTGTGCTGCCCCAGGGCCTGGGAACCTTCTCAGTCTCCTGGCTGCAGCAGCCAGAGTCACAAATCCCTGCATGTGGCAAGGGGGTTGGGATGATCTTTGAGGCTCCTTCCCAACCCAAATTCTGTGACTCTAGGAAAAGAAAAATAAAAAATGAGGATTTCATGAAACTTCAGAGAAAATCCCCAGCTGTGGAGGCTCAGCACACTGCTCTGGAAAAAAACTTGACTTTGCCACTTGTCCCAGAGGAGTCATTCCCTTTCAAGTTTTAAATGGTTTTTAGTCCACATACAGGTAGATAAGTCACTTTTTCTGTACGGTTTTGTACCTCAGCAGAGAGAAGGGAAACACCATTTAAAGAGGCTACACAAGAGCCTGGAGCTGGAGAGGGACTTTGGACAAGGGGGAATGGCTTCATGCAGGCAGAGGGCAGGGTTAAATGGGATATTGGGAAGGAATTCTTCCCCGTGAGGGAGGGCAGGCCCTGGCACAGCTGCTGGGTGCCACCAACAGCTTCCAGCAGCTGCCAACAGCTGTATCCACCCAGGATGGGGAGCTGCTGGTGGATTCAGAGCCTGCCAGCTCTGAACACATCCAGCATCCCCTGGCTCCAAAGGTGCTCTGTCAGAGCCTTGGGAATGTCAGCTGGGGAGCAGTGACACTGGCAGTGGAAAAAGGCCACAGGACTCCCCATGCTGGAAAAAAACAATGCCCCCCAGCCTGCAGGGCTGAGCCAGAGCCCCCTGTAGCCCTGTCAGAGGTGACAGGGCAGCGCTGCCACAGCTTTGATCCACGGGGAGCTGCGGAGCTGGGAGGGATCCCGGGAAGATCAATGCACCATTAGAGAAAGCACCCAGGGCTGCCAGTCAATAACCTGCACAGACACTGCAGCCTGTGACAGCCACACCAGCAACCTGCTGCTTGTTGACATGGGAATGGCAGGCTCCAGAATCCAGCAGCTTCTGCCTCCCCCCTCCCCATCCTGGGTAAATTAACCCCCAACCTCATTGTTTACCCTCGCCCCTAATAAGCTCTCGTGGCTCACAGAAAATGGTATTCCAGGCTCTTTCCTGAGCAGGCAAGAGCCTTTGTTCCCTTTCATCCTGGGAAAAAGAAGGGTTTAGATAATCTCTGAATGCCAGAAAGCAATTTATTTTGACCTAGACTGTTTCTGCAATGTCATCTCCTGGCTCCAGCACGTGGGAAGTTTCCTCAGCTGGTGTTGACACCACCCAGCTCCGATGGGGCTGCGTGTCCCTGGCACTCCCAGGGCACTGGGAGCACCCAGTGCTGTGGCCCTGGATGGGGACAAGGCTGTGGCACCCAGCCCTGTGCCCAGACAACACCCTCCAAAGGCCTGAGCTGTGGGACAGCTGGGCACAGCAGCTGGGAGTGGGGATTGTGCTGGGTGTTGCACATCCCAAGTCCCTGCTGCAGACATGGAAGAGACTACAGAGGGAATCCTGTCATAAAACCATCATGGAATGATTTGGGTTGGAAGGAGCTTAAAGATCATCTAGTTTCACTCCACACCTTCCACTATCCCAGGTTTCTCCAAGCCCTGTCCAACCCAGCCTTGGACACTTCCAGGGATCCAGGGGCAGCCCCAGCTGCTCTGGGCACCCTGTGCCAGGGCTTCACCACCTTCACAGGGAAGAATTTCTTCCCAATATCCCATTTAACCCTGCCCTCTGCCTGCATGAAGCCATTCCCCCTTGTCCAAAGTCCCTTTCCAGCTCTTCTTCTTAGCCCCTTTAAGTACTGAAAGACTCTAAAAGGCCACAATAAGGTCATCCTGGAGCTTTCTCTTCTCCAGGCTGAGCATTCCCAACTCTTTCAGGCTTTCCTCACAGGAGAGGACCTCTCCTCATCAGAGGCTCCATCCCTCTAACCACCTTCACAGCCCTCTCCTCTGGACTCACTCCAACAGTCACATCCCATTTATCCCAGAGCAGCACCAGCTCTACCCCAGTGGTCCACAAGGCACACCCAGTCCTTTCCCCCTCAGCAGGAGGAAGGGATTTGAAGTGATGCAGTCCCACTGCTGTTCCTAAGCCACAGGGTGAGTTCAGCCCCTTGCCTTCAGGATGTCCTTTGCACCCTCCAGCCTGGGAGGTTTCTTTGGAAAGCAAAAGCAGAGAACATCACAGAGCAGGAGAGAGCTGCAGCACTCTCAGGAACAGCACAGCGCCAGTGTGCATGTCCCTTCCAGCTTCCCCAGCCTGGCTCCATCATTCCCTGGAAACACACTGAGCTATCCACGACGAGTTTTGCAGCCAGGAGCACCAAAAAGCAGCAGTCACAGGTGGGAACCCCTTTTCTGACCCCCAACAGCCCCTCACTGCCCAGCACAGCCTCTCAGCTCTGCCCCACCCCAGCTGCTCAGGGATTGCAATAACTCATCTCCCTGTCAACAGGGAATATTTTTAAATGTCTTCCTCCCTGCAGGCAGACAGAAGCCTCCTCTGTCCTTCCCAGGCAGATTCCTATTTTTTTATTATTGTTATTTTTTCCTCTGGATGAGGAGTTTAAATCATCCTGTCTCCTTTTAGGGAGAGGGAATGACAGTCACGGGGCAGCCCCCAGGAAGACCCAGAATTGCTCGTGGCAGGCAGTCAGGAAGAAGAGCTGGAACTTCGTGCATCCAAACTTCTGATTCAGAGCACAAAGCAGAGCTTGTCTCGCCTTTCCTTCCCGAAGTTACATAAAAAACAAACCCGGGCTCCCTCCCTCTTTTTGGCAGGCAGCAGCACATCCTGCAGAGCAACCTTGTGTCCCGAGACTCTTCCACTGGGCTGGGAAAGGAGAGGAGCAGAGCTCAGCCCGTTCCCTGGCTGGCTCCCACTGAGCTTTATTTCACTCTGTGTGCTTCCCAGCAGGACATTGATGTGGACAGGCATCTGGAAAGCCTGCGAGAGTTTCATCAGTGCTTTGTTTTGTTCTGTGCTTTCCACGCTCGGGGTGTTATTACCACGCTGCTCTGGTTGTGCAACAGCCCCACAAAGGGCGCTGGGCTGCTTTGGAGGGGAGAAGGGGCCGGGCCACTGAAGAGCCACCGAAATCCCTGCGGTTCCCCGCCTTGGATGCATTGCAGTCAGTCAGCAAAAAGCAAATAAACAGGCAGACAGGATAAACAGGCTCTGCAGCCTGGTGTTCCCTGAGAAAAGTGATTTTTTTGGGGGATGTTTTTGTTGATTTTTTTGTTGTTGTTGTTTTTCCCTCTAATGCCCATCACTTTGCCAGCAAGCCTGTGTGTGCTGGGGCAGCGTTTGTCTCCCGGGCTCGCAGACCCAAACCACTGGGAGACCAAATGCTGGCTGGGCTGCCTTCACCGTGGATGGATGGGAAGCCTGAATCCCATCCCCGAGACGGGGACACCCTGCCAGGCAGCTCCATCCCTTGCTGCCAACACCTGGCTGCCCCCCAGCCTGCAGGGAGCCTCCTCCGTGCCCGTGTCCCAGGTGACAGAGCTCACACATTGCCACAGGAGTGGCACAGGGATCCATCCACCCACCCTGGTGCTCGGAGAACACTCCATGGAGACGTCCTGAGACCTCTGGGATAAAGAGCCCAAGGGCAGAGGAGGCCTTCCTCCGCGCTGATGGTTTCGTTCCCCTTTAAAGACCTGTCTGTGAGTAATTAAAGCTCCTGTTTCTAAGCTGCTTGGTATTTTAATTGATTTTCTGCACTGGCTGCCCACAGTGTAGTGGTTCAAACCCGACATTTGTCTTGCAAGGCCCGGAGGAGCAGCAGGGAGAGCGACCTTCCCACGAGTCCGTCGTGGTCGGAGCCGCTCCGCGCCCGGAATGCTCCTGGTGGGACCAAACCCACACCCTGATCTCCACCCTGGGGCAGCTCAGGGCAGGAGGAGCTTCCCACCCTGACTTGGTACCTGTTGCTTCACCTGGGAATTTTCTCTGGGCTGTCCATTTTCCACAGAAGAGGAGATTGATCTCCTGCACGGTCAGATTCTCGTCAAGAGAAAAGTGGGAGCGTGGAAACAGGGATTGGTGTTTTCAAAGGAGGTGAGAATACAGCTTGCACTGAAATTCAGGAGCAATGGAGGAGATTTTTGAATAAAATCACAGAGTTTATTCCAAATTATAATTTGGGTTGGGAGGGACCTTAAGGATCATCCAGTTCCAACCTCCTGCCATGGGCAGGGATGCCACTCATTAGGCCAAGTTGCTCAGGGCTCCATCCAACCTGGCATGGAACACTTCCAGGGATGGGACATCTAAAACCTACAATCCTAAATCAACCTCAAACTCTTATCTGCAAAGTAAAAATCTAGGACTTGCTGGTTTTTCAAGTTTTGTTTTTCTTTCTGCAGGATCATTCAGCTGATGACAAATAAGCCAAGCTTTAAGAGTGGAAAAAATCAAGCTCTGCAGGTTGGTTTAAAAAGTCACTGTCAGTGGGATAAGATTCCTAAATCCACAGAGGGACTGCAGGAGGTCACGGCTCCAAACCCAGAGATAAAGGCTTTCCCCAGCAGGTGGAAAAAAACCACCACCTTGCCCTTCCAGAATGTTTTTTGGTTGTTTTTTTCTTTTCTGGCTAATGCTCATGGCCTGTACCTGAGAAAAGCCTGCACATGGAGCCTCTAGTCAAGAATCCAGGAGGCACAGGGAAAACCCAAGGCTGAGAGTTCTATAAAGTTGGGAGCCTTCCTGCTGGAGGGATGCATTCCTCTGTGCTGCAGACAGCCTGAGCCTCCAGCCTTCTCCAGGAATTTGAAAATAAGCCATGCATATAATAGGTGCACATTTAGCATGAAAGGAAGATGCTTCACAGAGGACAGATATTAAACTGTAAAATATATCAAGAGACATTTCCTGGGAGCACTGAATTTAGCCTGGCTCTTGACTGAGCAGGAAGCTCCCAGGAGCTATGGCTGTGCCTGGTGGAGGAACAAAAACCTGGAGGAGGCTTTGCCAGAGAAAGCTGCCTGGATTTCCTGGGGATGTTAGGGAAAAGGGTCAGTGCAGGACTCTGCTGTCAGCACAGTGGTGACACTGCCACCAGGTGTGCACACCTTAAGGGACATCAGCGTGGCTGCTCGGTGTCACACCCAAAGCCCATCCAACCCATCTCCTGTCCAGGCTGTGCTCACCAGCAGAAATACTGGGAAAGGGAACAAAACAGAGCACTCTCCCAGCAACCTGCTCTTTCCATGCTCCAAGACAGACTCTGGGGTTTAACTGCTCTTTAAAATCCCATGCTGGACCCTTTCTTTGAATTGGTCTCATCGCTGCTGGAGCTCACCAGCAATCTGGAATTTCAGATGATCCTGCACAAAGCAGGAGACCACCAGCAATCTGGAATTCCAGAAGATCCTGCACAAAGCAGGAGCCCACCAACAATCTGGAATTGCAGAAGATCCTGCACAAAGCAGGAGCCCACCACCACTCTGGAACTCCAGAAGATCCTGCATGAAGCTGTTTGGCACTTCAACCCCATTATCTGCAGGGCAGTACTTGTTTTAGGTTCTAAACAAATACATGGGTGGTAAACTCAGGTGAGGAGCAGCAATGCTGGTAAATGGAAATTTAATTCCATTTCTTCTCAAATTCCCATTAAAATGGGGAATAAAATCCACATGGGAATGCCCCTCTTGGGCAAGAGGGAGGCCTTTACTAAGGTGATTTCACTTGGTCACATGAAGCCCAACTCTTGCACTAACACAAAGCCCCTTGTCATCCTTCAGCAAGTGGGAAGCTGGGAAGAGAACTCCAAAAAATGTGAGTGCTTTTTCTTACAATGTATGTGGGACTCCAGCAAACAGTTTTGTTTTATTTTTCTTTTTTCCTCCTCTAAAATAGCATGAGACCATCTCAGGACCTCCCATGCCCTTATCTCTCTGCATGCTCATACATCATCTTCCAGTTGTTGAGACTCTGAGATAGCGACTTGGCTTTTAGAGCACCAAGCTCTTTGCTTATCTCCTTCCTACTTCTGTTCTCTACACTTCCAGCCAACCTGGTAAGGAGACCTGCATTTCCCTGAGAACAAAAGTTTAGGCTCTTAAGCCACTTATCTGGAGCAAACTGCTGTAACTCTCTTGTGTTGACTGATACCAGGATTTATTTAGGGAGGCAGATCTGAGCTCCTGCAGTCTGGGCATCTCCTGGAGCAGAACTTGGTTTTGGAGACCTGAGAGGGCTCCTCTGAGAGCCTGCAAAGAAGTTTATCCCTTCCACTATCCACACTGGGAGCCAGCACTGCTGGAACACAGCCATCCATCCTCAGTGGACTGCCCCTCATCCCTTCCTTTGGTACAGATACAACCAGAAGGATTCTCCCAAGGTGTGCAGCAGGGAAAACTGATCCTCAGCATGGCTGTGGGCAGCCTGCCTTCCTCCACACCCTGCCCTCACACCAGCTGGCAAACACGCTGCCCAAGCACCCACCTGAGGGCCTCCAGATGAAAAAGAACTCCTTGCCATCATTTTCCTGACCCAGGAAAGGCATTGCCACAGTTGTTGTATTCCAGAATTCTTTGGAATTGATTTCTTTGCTGGCACAGAAGATGCAGAGCTGCGTTCTCCCTCCACAAGAGTCCTGCAGCTCCCACCAAGCCGAGTAGGCTCCAAGCAAAGGGCTGGGTGTTTGTCACCTCAGGTGCAGGGCTTTTAGCTGAAGGCATCCCTTGGTGATTAAAAGGTCACTAGAGGAAGCTGGAGTTTTTCTCTACCTATTGTAAAGGCTGCTGTAAAAAAAAAAAAAAAAAAGGGATAAATGCCTGACAGGTGCTCGTATATGTGGAGATTCCCACTGCAGCAGCTGTGAATTATGGTCCTGTAATTCCTCTGAGGGATTCCAGGGACAGCCCAGAACCTGAGAAGACCTTCATCAGCTTGGTGCAAGGGCAGCCTGACCAGACTTGGGTGCGAGGGAAGGTGATGGGGATGTCCTCCCTCCCCCTGCTGAGATATTCCCCTCCACTTCTATTTCAGTCAAACAGCCTGACCTGGAAAGCACTGGCATTTGTTCCTCCTCTTGGGTGAACACTGACCCAGCAAAGCCTGGGGATCATGTGGATCAAACCCATGGAAAAGACACCAAGGGGTTCGGTAAGGATCCGTGTTGGAACAAGCAGCCAGCTGTGAGAGCAAGCAAGGGGGAGAAGCCAGGCTTCTCCTGGCTTGCAGAGGGAAGGAAAGTGACAATGCTCAGGGACAGCTTGGCAGGCAGCTGGGTTTGGAAAGGGGACAGAGGGAAGTTTCACACCCATGACGCTCACCAGGGCTTTGCAAATGCCACGTTGGCCTTTTCAGCCTGCACGGGGAAAAGCAGTTTTCACACCTAAGAGCCTTCTTCCACAAGCTGTCTAATGGCACTTTCACAATCAGCAGGCTGCTCTGAAAGGGAGCAACTGCTCCCTCCTCTCCAGCTGAGGTTCCTTTATCACACTGCCAGGGGAACACGGGGTTATTTTCCAACACTCGCGAGCACCAAAGATGAAGCTGAAAATTAAAACGAGCCAAAGCAGCCCCGTGCCTCCCCCCTCCCCACCCCTTTTAATAAAGCTACTGAATATCGTGTTCTCAGCGTAGATTAACCTAAGCTTTGCTCCCAATTATTGTTTCACTCTCCTAAGTACAGAAGCGAGGAAGGGGCTTGACAAATGAACCCAGCTCTGCCGTTAAGCTGCGCTTCCACCTCTGCAAGTTTGTCTGAATCCTTATTGCTCACCGAAATCCTCCCTCACACAAATCACTGGCTGTGTATTCCCAAGGCTTTTCACTGCACTCGGGACTCCCAGGCAGGGATTTTTCAACCTTTTGGTTTGTGGAGTGAATTCAGAGAGGTTTGCTTTGCTCTGGGTCTGGTCCCAGGCCCCCACAAAGAGCCCACAGCTCCTTCGGGGTCGTGCAGGACACACGTGGGGGATGAACTATGCTAGAAGCAGGTTTTCCTGGCAGTGGAAAAGTGAGGCTGCTGCTGGAGACCAGGTTATCTGGGGACTTGCTCGTTACCACTCAGTCCTGAGCATGGTGATGAAATGAAAATAGAAAAGGGAAGCAGGAGAGGATTGCACTGCTCCGGGCTGCGATGCCTCCAAAGCCCCATTCTGGGAAAAGCTCCCGGTCTCTCAGACCTGCAGTGGGCGGGTGGGGGGAAATCCAGCCCATCACTTCCCTCCCGCCCTTCTGCCGGCACAAATCCAGGCAGCTGTGATCAGAGCTAGGGCTGGAGAGGGGAATGCTAAGGGATGGAGGGATCCCACTCTTCTCTCCGCCGGCGTGCCAGGCTAATCAGACCCACCAGCTCCTCCCGGCTCTCCGAACGCTGCCCGTGCTCTCCCCGGAGCTCGGCTTTGATTTCCAAGCCTGCGGTGCTGTAGGAACAAGTCTCAGCTGGTTTCACAGCCTGGCCTGAGGTTTAGGTCAGGAGTGGCTGCTCGGCTCCGTGAGGGTGACCCCTGCCTGGTGTGTTTGCTGCGCAGGCTGGGAGCTGATCCGTGATCCGCTCCTCCCGTTCTCCCGGGGTGAGACCAGGTGGATTGTGGCAAATGTGGGACCCCAGCCTGGCAGGAACTCCCTGGGAAACCAAAGGGTAGGGAAAACACGAGTACAGCATCACGGCAAATTAGCCCCATCACCCTTAAAGGCTGATACACAAGTGCATTCACAGATATAGCACATCTTCAGCAGGAGGGGGATAACCCTGAGCCAGGTGTCTTAGAATGGCTTGAATTCCAAAAATCATCTAATTCCTCCTCCCACTACTCCAGGTTCCTCAAAGCCCCATCCAGCCTGGCATTGAACACTTCCAAGGATGGGACAGCTACAGCTTAGGGAAGGGGAAGGGGGTTGCAGGGGCATTGGTTGTTTCCCTTGCCTAGAACAGAGGCTCTGATAGCAAAATCATGGAAGCAGCTGGATGCTTTTAGTCAGGAAAAAAACACAAGTCAGATCTTCCTGAACTTCATCCTATAAGGAGAAAAAAAAAAAAAAAAAGAGGTTGTCCATGCTCTCCCTTCTCCATCCCACACCCTGAGACCCAGGGTGTCCTTTATGGATACGCTGAGGAATGTGAAGGTGACTGTGTCTAAGAAAAACACACTCGGACACCTGATTGCTCCCTATGCCAGGAATGTGTCACTGCTTTCAAAGGGGTTTTCTGAAAATTGCATGATCCAAGTCCATTTAAACACAGGGAGAAAGCCAGGACATGCCTGATCCCTCCTTGGAGATATCCAAAGGACCCCTGGAACTCAGCTGCAGGTGGTAAATAAGGCGTCTCACAGGCTGCTCCAAAGTGAGCACAGCAGAGTAAATTCAAGATCAGGACTAGGTGTAAAACATTTTCCAGCCTCAGCCCTGGCAGGGAGCAGTTCCTCAGCCTCTGGTGGTTTGCCAAAAGGGGCGTTTCTTACTGCTAATAAGATAAGTGAGTGCATAAACAAGCAGCACGGTGGTGCAGGGACACCTCTCCCAGGGGGAGGATTTCTCCTCCTGGATGGAATGGGCAGCAAAGGAGACAGGGTAAGTCCTGTCCTGCTGCTCCTTGGCTACTCCATGAGACATCACCACACTGGCAAAGGTAGCATTTCTCACAGGCCTCATCAAAAGCAGAGCATGTTTAATGAGAAAAGCATGCTGGTAATAAATAGGCAGAACTTTAGCCCTGAGCAGCCCATCTGAATAAATCGGTGTTGTGTGAAAGCTGTCCAAGAAGAGACTTCAGGGAAGGAAGAAGATGGACTCTGTTCATAATGCATCCTAAAGGATCCCCACATCCCTCTGCCAGGCCCAAACAAAACTCAGATTAAGGCTTGGTCTGACTCCTGTTAAAGGCATTCTTTTCCACTGACTTCCACAGAGCTCAGATCAGACACGGGAAGGGAGTGAGGTGTCAATACAACACCAATTCTTCAGACCCCAGGACCTCATTAGCAGAGGTAAAAAATCATTAGCAGTGCAAAAAAATCACACCCCAAAACCAGTGCTCTGGAAAGTCAACAAATTAATTTCAATCAAAATGCTTCGTTTTACCCTCGATGTGGAGGTTTGGTTCTGATTTCAGTTGATTTACGTGGAGTTTTTTAAATAATATTTTTAACAGAACAAATGAAAACACTATTTACTTCCTTCACTGGTGCCGTATTTCCAAACTCAGATCCAAAGCTTGGGGGAAAAAAGTCCTCATGAGCACCTTTCTGTGCTGAAGCCCCGAGGCCCAGGGTGGTGAGCCCCAAAGTGATGTCAGAGGGAACAAAAGGTGGAAACAGGGCTGGGGTTTGCGTGCCAGGATGTGGCATTCCCGATCCCCAGCCCGTGAGTCAGCACTGGGATATCACTGCTTTCCAGCAAAGCACCCAAAGGCAACTTGGGATGTGTCCAAGGGCTGGTTTATAGGTGGGGCTGAGGTATTCCCATGGGAAGGGCTGAGGTGATTCCCATTTTGGCTGTGCCAATCTCTTCCCTCCCCTATCAGCACTGATGGTCACCTGCTTCACGACACTTGTGGCAGGCAGAGCAATTCCCCCCTTAACACATTGCTTTTGTGAGCTGTAACAGATATTCCAGGCCTCACATTCCCTGCCCTGCCCTTGCCAGAAAGGAGGGAGGAAGGTGGAGTTGTTTAGTTTGAGAGACCCTCTCAGACCCTCATGTACAACCATTCCCCCAGCACTGCCAAAACCACCACAGACCATGTCCCCAAATGCCACATCTCTGCTGCTTTTAAATCCCCCCAGGAACGTGACTCTGCCTCAACAGCCTGTTCCAGGGCTTGGCAACCCTCTCCATGAAGAAATTTTTCCCAATATCCTAAACCTAAGCCTTCCCTGGCACAACCTGAGGCTGGCTGCTCTCACCACGATGGGTGGCTGACGGTGCAGCGGGAATTTTTTCTGGCTGAGCTGCACAGCCAAAGCTGGAGCCCAGCCAGGACAAGGAGCTCCCAGTGACTCCTCCCGTTCCAGCCAGACATCCCAGGAGATCATTAACAACTGCACGTGACCGGCAGCAATAATTAATCACCCAAAGTTGTCATTTCTCAAAGCCGAGCCGTGCTCTGTCTCCATCACGGCTTTGACAGCAGTCAGTAAACAGCACTGGCAATTAAAGTTAGGCAAGATCTGATTAACAAGATAATGTTCACTGATCATCATGGATCTGTGTCGAGTCCAACCACAGGGCTTCTTTTCCCTTAGCTGGTATTTTTCATGTAGCAGGAGGAACAGGGATCATCAGCTCAAGACTGCTTTAAGCAGCTGAACTGGGCTCCACTTACAGCACTCCTCAGAGCCCTTCAGGGCAGGCAGGGATTTAGGGAATGCAGGAGTCACTGGTGCCTCATGCCCGCTCCAGCCAGCGGTGCCAGGGACTTCAGGAGCCATCCCCACAAGTGTCACCGTGGCCCAGTTCACTAACCATCCCTGGATTCCAATATGTAAATATAATAAGAGGATTGCAGAGAAGAGATTGGTCTTGACTAGGAGATTAGTTTTAGATCGAATTTGGCTAATGTGGGAAACGCTGCTGGCGAGGATGTGACCACTTCAATTAGCTCATGAGTGCTTTACTGCATCCCTGCTCCCACGCCAGGCAAAGAGCTGGCAAAGGGGAGCTGGGGAGATGCTGAACTCCAAAGGCAAGGGCAGCACAAGCAGCCCCTGCCCACCCAGAGGGGTTTCAGCCCTGAACCAGCAGCCCTCAGCCGAGCCTTTCCCTGCGGTGCCTGCACATTTCCCAAGCACGGTGTTCCCACAGCTCCTCCCTGAACCCCGGTGCCCTGCTCCTCCTTGTTCCCTGAGTGTCCCCAGGGACACGTGGTGCTGCTGCCAGCTGTGCCACAAGGGCACTGGGACAGGAGGGAAGAGATTGCACAGGTCACAGCAGGAATCCACTGCCAGCACTTTGCAGCCTCCTCCATCACCCTGGGCCAGGCTGTTGAACGAGAAACGTGTGCCTCGCCATCAAAAATACACTATTGTTCTCCAGAAATTAAAAATAAATGCATCTCAATAAGGGACTGAGATGCTCCTCAGGGAAGCAGAAATAAGGGAAAAGCCATCTGCATCAGAAGGTTCTCGGAGAGAAGAAGCCAGGGTGGGAATCCCTCCGGGCACTCAGCCTTAGTGCAAGGTCACTTTGGTGTGTGGAGTGCAGGGAAGTGCAGGACTCTGGCTCAGGAAGCTCTGATGTTCCATCAGGCCTTTAATCACCTGCCTGTGTCTCCTTCCAGGGAAATGGGCAGGAGCCACCCGCTTGTATTTTGAGGGTGCAATGCAAGGGGCTCGTGTAGGCATTCCAGCCAGGAATTGCATCCAGTGCCACACCTCAGCACTCACGGGGTGGTTACACAGCCTTCCTTCAACACCTTTAAGGAGACTCAGGCCAAAGCAGTTTCCTTGCCATTTTGTAGCCCAGATCCCGCTCATCCAAGATTTAATCCCACCATCTGTCTCCTCCAGACGTCCAGGATCCCAGCACCAAGCACCTCTGCAGCCTTGCAGAGGTTGCCCACTCCAGGCTCCCTAGTCCAAGCAAATCCAAAGACCTTGGAGATGTAAAAGGTTTCCTGGCCAGGACAGCCCCCAGAATCTTCCTCCTCAGCATTTGTCCAACCTGTTTTTCCATTCAGCCAGGCAAAGGCAAAGCAGGAGGCTCTTGGACCCCCAAGAAAAGCCCAAAACCTTTATTTCAAAGCCTGAGGAATCTCAGAGGGAAAAGGTTAGGGCAAGGCTCAGCTTTTTGTTCAACATGTGCTGACTATGCCCTGAAGTATGGGACTTCTAGACTGATTTGGAGCATTATAATAGTGCCTTTGTGCCATTTGAAACCAAATCAAAGAAAATGCTCATAAATAGCCCGTGTTAAAGATGGATCCATTTATTTTTTCCCATCCAATTTCCATTCCTTCCCTTTGCTGCATTTGCTAATTATCCAGTATGCATTTGCTTAAAGAAAGCATTTTTCTAGCCTTCACAATCCATCTTCCCATCCTAATGGATCTTGTGGTAAAGTCATTACGGAGACTTTATGAAATCACAGTTATTTCCATGACAACAGTGATGTAATAAAGGTGGGATTATGACATTACTGCAAGATCGAGCTGAAGGACAGGATGGATTTGTTTACCCCAGACAGGCCAAGGAAGAGACTTCATTCATCCAATGTTTCTAAAAGTGCCTTAAGGTCTGCTAATGGAAGGGACATTTTATATCTGCTCTTTTATTTTCTTTTGTTTTACACTTATTTATGAGGGCTCCGTTCCAAGCGGACATAGTTCGCTAAGTTTGAGAGGAGCAGCCTTGCTGGGGATATATTTACCTACCTCTGTGGAGGGAAAGATCATCCCTTCAAGACTCGTGGCTCTTGCCTTTCCTGAAAGACATCAATGCCTGCTGGGGAAGGGTTTTCCACCAGTTTAAAGGACCAGCAGGATGGAATTTTCCCCTTTCAAGGGTGGCTGATCTATAAGCTGCTTCCTGTTCCAACATTTTAATCAAGAAACCACCTGCCGATGGGTCACAGCATGAATTGGCTCCCCGTGAAATTAAGGTTTGAAAATGGCATTAAACCCCTATCTTCTCCTTCAGGGAAACGAAACCTGCCTGGGTCTGGCCAGCAAATTCCAAGGCAAACCCCAGTTTTTCTCTCAAACCCAGACGCACCAGTGAAGTCCCTCCTGAAGAGACTTTTAGCTCGCTCGCTCTTGAGCAATCACAGAATAAACTTAGGTGAAAATGACACAGCAATTCCTAAAGGATCAGAGCATGGAACGCCACGAGACAGCTTTGGAGATAGCTGGGGTTTCTGGTTTGTTTTTCGCAAGGAGAGAAGATGAATATTTCATACAGTACATGGTTCAAAAGTGGATTAATGTTTCAGTGTGTGGAAAACCAAGCTCCAGAGACAAGTTTCCTCATGTAAAATTCTTTAAGCTGGCAGCAGGACTTGTATGGCCAACTTCTCCGAGGGTGTGTTTTGTTTAACCCCCTCCAAAACCACTCCTGCCAGTAGCTTGGTGATCTGAGAGCCTGGTTAGCTCAGGGCCTGACCTACAAGTGTGGGGTGGCCCTGCTGTGGTGTCCCCAGCTCCCTCCCCTCTGCCACTGCAGCCAGGCCACGTTGTGATAGTCCACAACACTTCTCCTGCCCTATTCCTGCTTGGCTCAGGGGATGTGGTCAGGCTGGAGGGACGTTCTCTGCTTCCTGAGGAGCTGGAGAGGAGATGCAACCCCGGCACATCTGATACGTAAACACACAGAGGAGAGCCCCAAAGTCCCCTGCTCTGAAGGCTCATCTGCTCCAAGTCCAGCCTGAAGCAGCTGCTTCAGCTGGTCCTGCCCCAATTCCCGCTCCTCTAAGCTTTCCCAATATCTCTTCATTGACAGGAGGGAAACACCGTGAGGCCGGCCAGACGTGTTAATGAAATGTGAATTATTAACTGCGATTGCTAAGGGAGATAGAAGCTGGGGGATGACATTTTGCCATTAATATGTAAAATGGGCACCTCTCCCTCCTTTTGCTGGAGGGGAAGAGCAGACTCCAGCCTGTGTCCCATTCCAGGGCCGGGATGGGTAATGAGATAACACGATTGCTGTGTCTCTCGCCCTTTTTCTTTCTTTCTTCCGTGATAAAAGGAGAGAGGGAAATGCACACAATTAAAAGGAGGATTCCAATCGGCCCCGGAGAGATTCAATGAATAATAATGGACCTCCAGCTGCTAATGTGCTTAAGGACTTCCAAGTCTCAAGTGTCTAACCAGCTTAAGGGTCTGTACCACAGACTTCATTTCTATCTGTAAATGGGAAAGGCAGGGCAGGAGCGGGGAGGGGGGGATCCTGCCCCTGATTGCAGATGGGATCATCATCACTGAGCCCTTCAGGAGGATGATGTGACAGCAACAAAAGGGAAAAGTCAACTTAACAGTGCCCTCAAAGCCAACACGGAGGGTGGGGTGAGGAAGGTCTTTGCTGAACAACCCCTGCGTGTCACCTACACTTGTAGTCACCCCAAAATACTTCAGGAGAGGCTCCAAAGTGCTCCTGGAATAAAACCAGCTTTCTCTGTGCAGCTCCTGGTGAGGGGAAGGTCTCTACTGTGGCGTGACCTGCAGTGACTCCTCAACTCCCACACCTTCCCTGCAGAAGGGACAGAAGATGTACCACATGGACGACAGCCAAAGCCACATAAAAATGTCCACCTGAACATTATCAGAGCTTTTTTCCCTGGCACTTCCCTTGTTTTTTCTCTCTCTCCCATTAACGTTTCTCCCTCTCTTTCACAATCCATTAACTTTCCCCCTGAAGTCTCCTTTCCTGGGCCCCTTCTGACCAAGACAGCCTCCTCTCCTTGGCCTTCTCAGGTTTCTGTCGTGCTCATAAATTTCCACAGAGGATCAAGGAAAAGACTCGCAGAGGGGGAAGAGCAAAAGACAACACAGAGAGCACTGTCCCAGCCTTGAGTTCTCCATGAAGTTGTGTCCCCCTCCTCCCCATCCGAAGGTTATAGGGTAACTATCCCAGATTCAGGGAGCAGCAGCTTCAGAGGCTAGCAATGAGATGATCAAAGGAACAGGGAATGTTAGCTGGGTACGGGCTCCTCAGCCTCGGAAAGGGATACAACAGAGATCTGAGAATCACAAGCAAAGCTGTTTCCATCTCTCCTGGAGCAAGGACTGGGGGCATCAGAGGAAACTCACCAGTTCAGAACAAACGAAACGAGCTATTTTTGTACCCGGCCTGTCTCTATGCCATGGGACTCCTCAACAGAGCAACGGTGCCTGCCTGGAGCTCAGAAGAGCTCATAAAAAAAAAATCTGGATTTTTCTAGCCGAGAGCTTGTGCGCAGAAGTTGTTACGTACAAACACACCGCTTGTGGGTGAGGAGGTCCCTGATCTACAAACCACGGGAGGCCGGGGAAGCATTCCAGAGAATCCCCACCGCTGGTGACCCTGCACTTACATGGGCTTCCAGGAACACGCCATTGCTCAGAGATCAGAGACAGGATCTTGAGTTTGGGGGACGCCTGGTCTGACCCCGCACGACTGCTGTCGTGCCTTCACACCTCGCTAGCTCCAGACAACACATCCCCTCTCCCCCAGCTTTGGGGGAAACCTGCCAGATCCATAGGCAACGGCAAGACGTCGCGGGGAGATGTATGGGTGTTTAACGGGAATAGCTGCTGGCAGCGGGCACGGAGGAGGGAACGGTTGCATAAGCCGGCACTGGAGACTCCCGGTCCCTGGCACAGGAGGCAGGTACAGCACTCCACACAAAAGGGTTGAAAGAGAGAAGTTGTGTAAGGTCGGCCACGTGTCAGCCCTGCACGGCTGAATCATGAAAGTTTAAAGCCCTCAAAGCAGGATAAGATCTCGGCGCGGCCACGTGCGCGCTCCTTCCTTCAACCTCAGGTTGGGGAAACAACGGGAGGGCGCCAGTGAAAGCAGAGCGGGGTGATTAGCTAATTAGGGGAGCTGACTAATCAGCTAATTTACAACGGTTTCTCGTTATTATTCACGGAGAAGGAATTCTGGAGAGCCCTTGGCGTGGAGCGAGATGGAGCCCACTGGGCGGAGGGAGTGGGCGTTTCTCCTGGAGCAGGGCATGCTCGGAACCCACCGGGGCGGGTTAAGGCCTCAGCCTGGCTGCCTTTGCGCTGCTGAGGCACAGAACCAGCCCTGCTCGTGCTCCTTCAGCGAAGAACCTGCTCTGACCGCTCTTCTCCTGGGCAAGTGGCAGGAGAGTAGAAGTTCTCCTCTGTTCCGAGCTGGCAAAGGGAGGTTTATTTGCCCAGAACTCAACAGCTCTATTTAACCTTCTCCTAAACGCTGCCCGGGCAGCTCAGACAACTCAAGTGCTGAAACAATATCGTCTAATGAATGCCCAGGGTGGAACAACGCTGCTGCCTCCCTCTCCTTTGAAAGATTGCTCAGCCCAGTGAGACAAATGTCAATAAAAAGAAATATAAGTTGGGAAGGGAGGGGAGAAGGCGAGAACGCGGATGCCCAACCCGCAGCTCTACCCAGCTCTCCTTTCTTTCCCCGCTCCCTTCCCCTCCGATGTCCTTGTGAATCTCCAGCAGCAATATCACACTGCTGCTATTCCAGCCAGGATGGATATTTGAACAGCCTTGGATCAATATTTGTGCAAAGGGAAAGCTCGTGCATCACAGGGCTACAAATTAACCTCTTGTCCCGTATCCACGCTGGCACACGAGGCCCGCAGGAGCAGCGGATTCCCCCGGGGAAAAGTGGGACACACGTCTCATAACACAGGAAAAGGAGAAAGAGCAATAATAGATCCAACCCCAGCTTTTTTACATCTCTCCCTCAGGTTTGGGGTGGGGGAATAGCTTTTCTTAATTAGCATCCTAACCTTTTCTAAACAGGTTCAAGGGTGTCTTGGCAGGCTTGGGAAGTGGTGTGAAAGCAGCACTGAGTAACAGCAGCAGAATTAGTCAGGTGTAAAAGAATCTTGCTTTTTTTCTTTCTGGGGACATGATTAGGGCACCGGTAATGAGAAACACGAAGAGCATCCAAGGTTGCAGAAACCTGTTTTTTCCCCTTATTAATGGGAAACATTACCTCAGAACTGCATGCTCGGGAGTGGAAAATATTTCTTGCAGCATGAAACCATTGATCCCAAAGTCCTGCCTGAGCTGTCACGGCTGTCACCAGCCGCACTTGAGTTCAGCCCACTGGCAGATGTCAGGTGTGTCCACATTGCCTATGGAATGAGATCCATGGCCAAGCCAGTCCTTGCTCCTCAAGGCTGCGCTTCCTTCCCCCACCTACACGTCCTACGGACACGTGGATGCTCCAAGGGAACAGCTTTGCCTTGGACTGTTCAGCCCACGCTCCACACGATCCCAGCTGGATTCCCCAGAAGCCTGGTCCACAAAATCTGAGGGATATTTGCAAAACTCCTCCAGTGTTGTTTCCCTTTCTGAATCACCCTTCCTGCCTCACGGCAGTGATGGATCAGCCATTGTGCCAGATTTGCTGTCCCTCTTCTAGACAGCTTTTAGGGGACCGTGTCGGTTTCCTGTGTCGGATTTTCCACCCAGCCTTGCTCTGACTGCCTTCTAAAGAGGAGCTGGAGGTTTCCCTCACAGCAGCTGCTTTCCACACCATCACAACTTCTGCCTCAGTTGGACACAGGGACACAGCCAGCGTCCGGATCAGTGAGACCGCCCTTCCCTTTCCCAGCCTTGCAGCACAGTGGTGGGACAGCCAGGGCTTGGATTGTGGCTGCTCACCACATGGAAACTAAGGGATTGCCAAATTCACCCCAGGAGGAAAAGGAGCAAAGACATTTATACAAAGAGAAGGGCTTCTGGCTCCTTTAGTCTGCGGGGCCAGACACTCGATCACGCTTGCCCCTGCCTTTTCCTCACATTATTTGCCATATTTAGCCTCCTTTCATCCTGCCTTGCCATCACACTGAGCAAAGAGGGAATGGCACTTGCCCAGTGAGGGAATGGACGAGACGAATTTGCTCACTGAATAATGAAATGTGTTTTTTTTTTTCCTTCTGCTCAGTCTCTGTCTGGGTCTTGTTTCTGGTTTGCAGCAGATACTCCTCTTTTCTCCATCTCTCTTCCAAATCCAAGGAAACTGTTTTTTTTGAGTGGGAAATGCAATTTCAGAAAAACAAAAACATTTTTGACTGTCAGAGGAATTTGCAGGCAGAAAGGTGCCAATTAATCCACATTACAGCGAAATTAGCCTGATATTAAAACGATAGGAGGATGACAAGGGAGAGATCAGCCTCTAATGTCCTCATTAGTCAGTGGTGCTCCTTGTGAGCTTTCCATCAGGTGAAGGAAGCCGTCTGGTTGCACTTCATTAGCACCTGGGTTAATGACAGATAAGGAGGCAGGGAGATGGGCTGTCCCTCCACCCTTCCTGCCATTCTCCTCCGTGGCCCCTGGATGGAAGTGGATGTTTCTCTTGTCTCCTGTCATTTGTAATGGCAAGGCAGGTGGGACAGGGTGTGTTTTCCTTCCTATAGGTGCGAGTGGTGTTTCCACTGGAGCCCAGGATGGTTTGGGTAGTGCTGAGCTTCAGCGGGACCTCTGCACTCCTGGCACACGCAGATGGAGCTACGCTGGGGAAATCTGCCTTGACACCCTCACAAACGCTTCCTGCTTCCCTACAGCTCCCTGTGTCCTCCTTTTTTCCTTGGCTTCCAGTAGATTTTTGCCCTCTCACCATCCTGCGTTGCTTTTCCACCCCTCTGCTTGCTGGCAGCTGCTCAGCTCCCTGAGCAGCCCTTCTGATTCTCTCCTCTCCGTCTGCCAGCCTTGGCTGTTTATTTTATTGTTAACTTTCGGGTTGAGTTGTTTTGGGGGTTTTTTAACGTTTTTTCGACCCCGCTGATGTCAGGTCAGATTGTCTGTCAGCACAACATCAGGTTGCCAGCAGATGAAGGATGACTCACAGGGAAGACAACAAGGAGTAAAATCATCACCATCACAACAAAACCACAAAAATCCCCCCAAAGAGTTGAGTCTTTCCCAGAGAGGATGCAGAATTGCTCAAGGGTCTCTTCCAAAAATGCCCCTGGCCTGTGAGGTGGTAGGATTCAGACACATGGCAGTAGAGATAGGAACAACTTCAGTGGGAGCTGGGCATTATCTATGGAGGGGCAGGGCACATCTGCCTGAAGACATGAATTATGCACAAAACCAGGCACAGGGACAGCTTGGAGGTAAAGATGGAAACAGCTTTGATTTGTGCTTCTGAAAGGGCCCTCCGGCGTCAGCTGGAAGGGGAACACAGGACTGTGAATATCCTGAGTTGGAAGGGACACACAAGGATTGTCAAGTCCAGCTCCTGGCCCTGCACAGGACATGCTCTTCGTGGGAACACATGGAGCAGGGACAGGATGGGAGGATGCACGTGGACCTCTGCTGGGGACTGCAAGTTGCTGTCAGGTTATGTATGAGCAGACCTAAACCCACCCTTTGCCTCCTACCTTCACCCTTGGCCTTGGCTGGAGACACACTCCCAGGTGAGGTGCCCCTTTTGTTCCTTTGACCTGCCTGCCTCCCAAATCAGCACACCTTTCACAGGAGAGCCAGCCTCCCTGGGCAGCAGGGATAAGCCTGGAGCTTTGCAGGAGTGGATGTCCTGCACACAAGATCCTTGCTGTCAGGTCATTCTTCCTTGGGAAGGGAGAGACTCTGCAAAGCCACTGGAAACAAGCACATGAGATAAAGCCAGGAGAGGTCATTACAGCTAGAAGGGGGTTTTGGGGTTACAGGCTATAGTGTTTTTTTCCCTCTCTGAAAGTCACAGAAGACCTTTCCAGATCCAAATGTTTCACACATCAGTGCTGCCACTCATTTGCCTCCAAATTCACTCTGTGACTGCGCCACACAGCCCCTCTTTCACGACCACCCCCACTTCAGGGGCTGCCACAAGCAGGGAGACGGGCACCAGAGCCATGCCCGGTGGGCACCCAGCCAAAATCATGGGCCACCTTTTCCTGCATCCTGGAAAGAGCAGCCAGAGGGTGGGGAGAAGGCAGCTTTGTCATTAAAGAGCACCACAACACAGCAGGTCCTGAGAGGGCTGCTTTGGCTGTCTCCTGCCCCTGGATTTAATCCCCTGGAAGTGTGGGGTGCTTTAGCAGCACCCCTTTTCCCAGATCCAACTGCACCTGTAACACGAGCAACAGAGCTTTGCTTGGGGCCGCTTCCCAATCCCAGCGTCCCGGTACCGCCCGCCACGCTGCTCTGCCGCCCCTTCTCTCCCTCCCACGTGCTCTCCTTCCCTTGTTCCTTTTAATTAGCAACTTTTCCTTTGTTCCCTTTAATTAAGCGAGGGGAGGGCGAAGCTGCTGTCAGCCAGATGAGTTATTCTCCCCGCGCGCGAGATCAAAGGCCGGGAGCTCCCGGCTCGTCCCGGGCTTGGGCAGCGTCTTTGGGCAAAAAGCCTCTCCTCTTTGTGGTTCCTCCACCGATGGAGAATGCCAGGCTGGGAAGGGAGGGCTGAAACCCGGGAGGGGGAGCTGGCAGCAGGACCTTGGCTCGTCTCCTTTAGGGAAGAGGGCGAGGAGGAATTTGGGTGGCACCTAGGGCAGGTTGGCGGATGGCCGGGTGTAAAACCTGACGGTCCAGGCTCTCCCCTCGGGCAGGGGGACAGGAGCAGGTTTGATGTGGAAGGGGCCTGCAGCTCTGCCAGGGCTTTAATGGAGAGAGAGAGCGCTAATTATGGGAAAGTAAAGGCAAATGTGGGAAAACAAACCACTGAGGGCTTTGAGAAAGAGAGGCCTTGGCTGAAGGTGCTATAAGAAAGGACCATGGCACAATGTAATTTTTTTCCAGCACTCCAACAGTGTGTCTGTCTGGGGGAGCAAACATAGTCAGAGGTGCCAAAGCTTCTGACACATTTAGCCTTCATTGAATTTTTAATTTGGACCTAGCACCACAATACTACAGGACTGGACACTTCCTCTCCCTGAGCTCAGAAAATCCTTACCTCTCTCCAGGGATTTGCACCTTAGGGCTGGAGTCTCTGTAGTTGTATCTCTTTGGGTCTGTGGAGCTGTATCAGGGTGAGGTTCTTAATTTACAAAGCTTTATCCTGTTATTAAAAATGCTTTAGAGCTTCTCTGCCTCACAAGCCATGCTGTATTTTTGGGTCTTTATCACTTCTGCTTGTCTGTGGCATGTCCCAAATTTCCCACATACCATTTTAATAACATTTTGGGAGTAAAACAGGTCATAATTTCATGCTGGAAGAGGAGCCCCAGTGCTCTACCCCGTGCAGCATGACCCTGAAATACGGAAAGTGTGAGTAAATCCAAACTTTGAAAACACCTCCTGGCCAGCTCCTATCTAAAATTAAAGAAAATGAACAAACTCATAGTCTAAGGTCCAGAGTGTTGTCTTATAACTCGGTATCAGAAGGCAGAGGGCTGTTAATTAACTTTCTATTGATGAAACAAAGCACATGGAGAGGAACCTTGCTAATCTCTTTTGTGCTAATCAGCACACATTATTAATTTGCTGGAAAGAAAAAAAAAATAAAAAGGTCCTCCTCTTCCCACTTAAACTCAGGTTTAATAGGGCTGGAGCGTGGTTTCACATTTCCCAGGCTTCATTCTTTGGATGACATATGTTGCAGTGCATTTCCTAGTGCATTATGAAGCTTCAGCATAAATAATTCAAGCTAAACTCCAGTTGTTAAAATAAACGAGCAAAGTATCTTTGGTGATTAATTATTCTTCCTTCCTCCTGCCTCCCCCTCCCTGGCAGAAGTACAAGCACGGGTGCCACAGCCCAGGAAAAAGTTTTGGTGTGACCCAGGGCATCCCGGGATGTTTTAGCTGGCATGGGGGATCTGGATGCTGGGGTTCCCTGGAAGTGCCTGCTCAGCCTCAGGGGAGCTGGGAGGTGTCAGCAATCTAATCCAAAAAAAACCTCAAAAAACTTCAGGAATTCCATGCTCCGTGAATTCCCAGTTAAGCAGTGGATTTGTGTGACTCGAGTTTTCACTGGGATGGGGTTCAAGTTCTGGCTGGCCAGCTTAAAACATTTAAATATGTTTAAATAAATGTAATAACCACATTCCCTGGGTCCTTCCAGATGGACACCACTTCCACAGGGACACTGGGACACCCAGTGCCCATGGCTGGGTCCTGCCTGCCCTGTCTGGAGTTTTCCTCCTGCAGCCATCTGGGAAATAACACATTTCCTTTTAGGAAAGGAAACTTCCTTGAGGATCTCCTCTCTTACCCCCTCCTCCCACTCAGGAGGGGGCTTCATTTTATTGCTCCCTGCTTGCCCACACTGCCCAAGGCACAGACCTGGGGTGGCCCTGAGCCCAGGTGTCCCTCTGTGAGGTGAGGGGCTGCCACCCCACCGTGCCCAGCCAAGGCTTGTGGTAGCCCAGGACTCTCCCAGGAACCATCACTCTGCTTTCCCCACGTGTCCTCTCCCTCTCCTCAGCCCTCTCAGCTCCAGTGAGGAGCAGGGCAATGCTGGGTGCTCTCAGGCTGCTCCTGGCACCAAAATGTTGCATGGGGAGGCACCCCCAGGCTGCCACTTCCCTCCTGCCCTGGCATCCACGCAGGAATGCCTATCTTCAGGCACAGTTCTGCTGGACAATAAACACCTTCCCCTCTCCCCAGACTGCCACAGGCACAGCCTTTGGCCACCAGGATGAGATGAGGGGACCAAAACAAGGGGATGCATCTGCCGGCAGAGCTGGACAGATGGAAAAAAACAGGCATTAAACAAACCCCGCAGATGTTTCACGACCAGCCATGAAAAGTATTTCATTTAACAGCTCAGAGCTATTTATGGAAATCACTTAATTCATTCTGGGTTTTTTTTCCTGCATCTCCTTTCCCCTCCACCCCCTGCTCAGTCACTGGAGCCACTCACACACCAGATCATTCTGCCAGAGGAAAATGATCCTCCTGCTGCCTGGTGCCCTCCTGAAGCCAGAGGTGCCTGGAACAACATCCTATCCCATCACTGCAGGAAAGTGGGATGCTGTGAGAGCACAGCCTGGCTGGGCATGGGAGGGTGGACATCCAGGTGAGAGAAAAACTAACTACCCCAGTTAAAAAGAAAATGGAAACTCAATAAAGGGGAGAGGAGCAGAAGTAGGGAAGCCTTTGAGCAATACTGGGGAATGCTTTCCATGCTTCACTGCATCCACAGGATCACAAACTCTCTAGGAGAAAAACTAAGCTGCCACAAATTCCAGTTTTGACTCCTGCAAATGCTCTTCGCCTTCCCCCTGACAGCCCTCGGGAGCAGGGCAGAACAGAAGATGGACCATTGACCCAGGACGAGGGATGGGGCACTGGGGAAGCTCTGACTGAGGCAATCACAGAGCTGGAACGCTGGCTGGAGAGGGAGAGTGGAAATTCCCGTCGGGAGAAAGTGAACATGATGGATGGCACTCCCATCACCCATCCCCACAGCTCACCTCCCACCAGCTCTCCTCGCTTATTTCTCTCTCCTCGCCCTTTGTTTTTCTCAGGGATGGTGGGGTTTAGCCTTTTTTCTTTTTTGGTGGCCAAAGCTATTCTGTCTATTTTTGAGTACGGAGGCATCCGGAGGGACCCAGTCTAGCCCGAGGCCAAACACAGCAGGGTCCATCCCCACCCCGCGCCTTGCCTCCATTGAGATGCGCATCCCAAAATCCAGCCTGGAGATGCCCCCAAGCCCAGCCTGCTCGGAAGGTGAGGGGCTGGAGGGGGGGTCCTGCCACATCTCCCGGCTCCCACAAGGTGGCAGGTCTCCATAATTGTTTTATCCCGATCGGAAGCCCACCGGCAGCAGCCGCAGCTCGCCTGCTCTGCCTAGAGGGGAGCCGAGTCCCAGCGAGTTGTTTTCCGCGAACGAGATGGTTCTTTTCACATGTAAAGTGTGATTTTTATGAAATGAATACGCCTGGATAAATTTTAAAAAAGCAGCATAAAAAAAACCCACAAAACTAGGGCAAGGCAGAGCCAAATCCTGGCTCCTTGTGCATCCTGGGTGAATTGCAGAGTTCACAGCAGACACGTGGCAAGGCAGGAGGATGCCGGCGAGGCAGAAACCCAGGAGGGAGCAGAGAGGTTGTTCAACAAGGTTCAGAAGGTGGGGAGGAGATTTAGAGATTAGGCCAGATCAAAGGGATAATTATTTTTGTTACATTTCCCTATCTGCATCACTCCACCGGTTCTGTGAGCAGCCCAGAGGCCGGGCTGATTCTCGGGTTTCCCGGCATGCCTAATGTAAGGAACACGTTTCTAAAGCCTCAGCAATGAATTCCAACCTTTCATCAGACCTGCCTGCTTTCAGGAGCTGGAGGGGCAAACCCCGTGAGACCTGGAGATTTCATTTCCAAAATCCGTAAGGTTTAGGCTGGAAATGTTACCCTTGAGGTATCAAGGAGCATCACTGCAGGTGCACAGAATCCCCCAGGAATGAAGGAGCTGTATTTGGTCAGAGTTTGGCACCTCAGTTTGGCCATCAAGGATTCAGCTTCTTGGTCCCCTGTTTGACCTCAGGAAAAGGCACTCATCCCATTGGAAGTGTTCCTTGTCCCAGGAAGCGCCAAGGCCCTCATGTCCATCCAGCCACCCAACTCCCAGCCCCAATAAGTGGGGGTGAGGAGCACAGGCAGGATTTGCCTTCCTGCTCCACCTGAAGCACCACCCTCAGCCAAGGAATCCGCTTCAGGAGGAGGATGTCCCCGTGGTGAGCTGCAGATCCTGCCCTGAGAAGGGATGATAGGGATCAGAGCACCTGGGAGGACCTTGGCCACAGCTCCCACCTCCCGAGCACCTGCATGCCCTGGGTGAGCTGGGTGCTTGGTGTGGATGAACATCAACGTGGGTGTGCAGCAGCTTCCCACTCCTCCACGAGCCACCAGCTCCATGTCAATGCCACAGATCTGGTCCCCAGAAAGCCCTGGCTGGCAGGACTCTTCTCTCCCCTGGGAAAAGGCCTCTCCAGGAGGAACAGGATGCTCACAGCTTGGACAAAGCTCCCTCTTGCTAAGACCAGCTATGTGACCACAGATCCTGATGATCTCCCCAACAGCTTCTGGGGCCCCCTGTCCCTCTCCTGCCGCCACCAGAGACAGCTGTCTGCTCCCAATTCCATATCAATACCACGCTTAATTCACGGGGCAATAAAAGTTAATTAATGCCATAGTTACAAAGCCATTACAATGTAATTATTGTTTAATTGGATTATAAGTTATGCAATTTCCGACAAAGTGCTTATTGCTTATGTAATAAACCAGAAGATATTTACAAAGTGATGAATTGCTGCTGTGTCAAGCACCCAGAACAGCACTGGGATGGGGGCTGCACCTCCTTGGCTTGGTTGGGAACCCGTCCATGGATCGGCATCGCCTCCTGCTGCAGCCCTGACACAGCTCCCCAAATCTGCTGGCATTCAGGCCTCTGAAGGCATTCATTCCAGACAGGCTGCTTTGGGGAGAGCAAAAGGGAAAAGAGAACAGAGGGGAAAAGCTCCCAGGCAGCAGCCAATCAATCCAGGATGCTGCTCTTTCAATCCAGCTGCCCTTTCCCTTTGGATGAGCTCCACAGTCCCTACCATGAGTGTGTGACCCTGTCCCTGCACTCAGAGAACTTTGGGGACACACAGGGCAGCTCTCAGAGCAGCTCCTGGGGATAGGGACAGCTCCAGTGGTATCAGAGGATGAGTTCATTCCCTCTTGGCAAGGCTGCTGGGCTTTGGAGAGTGGGAGAGAGGCACCCACACGGCAGAGCCGGACCCACTGGGCATCCCTGAAAGCAAAAGGGATCAAGCATACGGAGCTCCACCAGCTTGGAATGCCCAAATTCTGCCCCACAGGTCTCAGTGCACCCCAGGCAAACTGTGGGTCATTGAGCTCCTGGCCAGGAAGGTCCTGGAGCAGCAGGATCCCTGCACAGCAGCCCAGGCAGCAGCAATCAGTGGCTCAGTGCTCTTGAGAGCAGAGAATTAAAAAGAAAAAAAAAAAGGGTTTTATGATTAATATCGCTGCTGGGATAATAACTGTTATTACTACTATTATTACTGTTTGGATAGGGGCTTGTCATGGTTCATTTGGGGAGGAAAAAGTCACAGCCTGCTCATGGGAAAATGGGTGAAACACGCTGAAGGCCATTCATTGCATGACTCAGGGCCAAATAACCCTCATTTTTTTCCTGCCATGAAATATTATGAACTGCCTAATAGGCAGCCAGAGCCTTTTGGGCTTCCCCCCACACACCTTCCCAAAATTCCCTGCTCCACACACAGCCCATCTGACCCATGGAACAAGGCCCCGTCCTGCTCCCGAGGCTCCTGCAGTTAAAAAGGAGCTGCCATAAAAATGCAACGGAGCACTTTTCCAGCAGAAACTGCAGCTGCTTTGAATTCCCGGCAATTAAAAGTTGGACTGGAGTGGGGGAAGGGAACCATTTAGGATTTCTCTCACGCTCGCTTTGTTTACTTTTATAAGCTCTTTGTAACAATTTTAGGTGGCTGCATTGTTATCTAAACAAGCTGCCTCTCTGAATCCGACTTCTTATTTTATGGGAAATTCTCAGCTCTCTGCCCCTGAGTTAAAATAAATAATAAATCAGCCAACAACCTGGAAACAGCTTGAATATTCCAATCCCAGCTCCCAATCCAGCTGTATTGAACTGGATGAAGTGCACATCATCCCAGCCACTTTCATGTGGCACCGCCTGAATTATCTCTTTGTGACATTTCCAGCTCGGAAAGAGCAGCGCAGGGATTTGGGATGTTGCTTTTGTGAACGGTATTTAAAGCTTCTTTTCATAACCCTGACCCGGTTTACCCTTTAACGTAACAAATCAATCTTCCCTTTAAATTGTTTAGCTTCTGGTCAAACACGGGCAGCCTTGCTGATGTAAATATTATGTTTGCTCTCTTTGTGAGCCGGCACGCTCCTGCTGCCCCGGCTGCTCTGTAGGATCGCTGCAGGATCCCCATGGAAAGAGGCAGGGGGATGGAAACATCCCACGCTCCAGGCTGGGAGCTCTCCCAGGGCTCAGCACGGAGCACACGGGGGAAGGGGTCACAAACCAGGCAAACTTCAGCTGATCTCAGCCAAACAAAGCACCTGCCTTTGGTCTGTCACATCTCCTGTGTCACCTGCTGCTCCCTGTTTTCCAGAGGCAGCTCACGGTGAGGTTAGGAAGAGTTCTGCTACTGAAAACAGATTTCTTTTTTTCTCTCTCTCTCCAAACTCAGTACTTTAGGCATGACTACACAAAAAAAAATCCCCAAACTTTCTCTGTTTTCTAGCTCCAGTTTACAGGCCAGCCACCAAAACTCAAGCTCCGAGCACAGAGGCATTCCTATTATCCAAGAACATCTAATAATATTTAATCCTGCTAAGCTCCCGGACACGCCGATACCTTCTAGCAATGAGAGCTGAGCCTTAATTAACAGAGGTTAATTAATAAGCCAGAGAGTGGGAGGAGGAGGGAGGGGCAGCTTCACAAGGGAACCTGGATACCTCTCCTACACCTCAGCGAGCTCCCAGTGTGCTGCTGTGAGTTTATTTTCTGAGTGGTTCCCAAACTCTCACTCTGCCTCAATTCATGGAGCCCAAAATAAAGGATTGGGGTGTGGATGCTTGGCCACTGCAAAGCCCATCCCAGGCCTGCGTTCCCTGCTGTCACGAGCCCATGGGATGTCTGAAAAGGAAGTGAGCTGAAGGAGGAAAGTAGCAGGGCTTTCTGCAGGAGCCAAACCCAGAGCTATTATGGATATTTTACGAGCTTTACTCTTCCCATTTTCTGTCTGGAGAGACGATGGGCCGGCTCGGCACGCTGCCCGTGCCAACCCCTGCTTCCCTGGGAGAAAGCTTCCCAGGCTGGAAAAGCCACACGCCAGGCTCATTACAAAGCCCCTCTCTGAGCTCTTTCACCCCCTGGGACACCCAGGCCCAGCCCTGGGACATCCCTGTCACCTGGGGTCACCTGGGCTGCAGCAGCAGCGGCCACGTGCCGGGAGCCCATTCTGCTCCTTGGGCAAACAGAGCTCATTGTCCCAGCTCTGTTTGCTCCAGCAAGATAATGAAAAGCTGGGCTTGTGCCAGGGAATGATGACAAAATGCCACGTTGCCACCCTGCCGAAGTGCTGTCTCCCTGGCTTTCCAGAGGGTGTCCTTTTGGCCCTTCCCAGGAACAAGCCCTGCGGTCCTGCTGGAGGCAGGCACCCACCAAACACGACATTGCAAAACTCAGGTCTGCCACTACCCTGTTACAGCCATTTTTCCAGGGAATATACAGCTGCTGGGCAAAATCTTATGTTCAAACACCAACCTGGCATTGCCAGGAAAGCATAAGTTATGTTGAGGCCCAGGATATCCCATTTTACAATTCAGATATGTATTTCCCATCAAAAGATGAGCATGGAGGCCCGGAGAGCAGCACAGACTTAGAAGAGGACAGCCCTGAAACCATCACCCAGGAGCATTTCTGCCAAACACAGGTCTCTGCCCCAAAGCTGAGATGAAAGTGGATGAAAGGAAATATACTTTGTAATAAATGAATCAGGGGAAAAGGCAGGAGTGGGAGGCAGGAGAAGGGCTGGGGGAGGTGTAGGACATGGGCTGTGCTTTAACAATGTGGTCTCTGCCTCGTAGCTGGCATCAAGGCCAGCCCTTTCCTAAACTTCCCATTCTCCCCATTCCTTCCTCCTCCTTGAGACTTTTTAAGGTAAGGAAAAAAGCACGGAAAAAAGCATGGAAAAAAAAGAGCAGACAAGTCACTTTTTTTTTTTTTTTCCTCTCCCCCAAATAATTATTGGGGTTTTTTTGGCAAAGAGCAGATAAGGAATGCTGCAGTGTTTGTCATCATTAGGTTAGAGAGGCTGCCAAGCTGTAATAGCATTACAGCTGCAGGCATTGTGGGTAATGCCATGCAAATTGCTCCAAAGGCGTTGGAAAGGAAGGCCACCGGCGGCCCAGCAATGTGAAAAGGACACTCTCAAGTTCTCTTCCCAATGCAGTTTTTGTGCTCTGCTTTTTGGGACACTCTTGCAGAAGTTGGCAGATAAAGCTCCCTGGGCTGCTGCTCCACACCGGGAATGTAATCCCGTATGGATTCCTGCATCCTTCAGCAGATCCCAGCAGCATCAAGGACTGCAGCAAAGCTCTGGGGCTGCTCTGCCATGACTTCCTCCTCCAAGTTCACCCCTTGGGTTCTCTCCAGACCCCCTGGAAGCTGCAGAGCACTGGGAAGGCCCAGGTGTGAAATAGCTGGGGGGAAAGGTAAGCCACGGGCCGTGCTCCATTCACTGGGAGTGATGCCAGCAGCAAGGAAAAGGGGTGAAGCTGCTCATGCACAGCCCAAATGGCACCTCTGGTGTCAGGCCTGGCTGTCAGAGCTCCAAAAGCTCTCAACTCTGTCTCCCACTCTCCCAGCATCACCACCCATTTCTGTCTTCTGAGAGGTCCCTCCCTCTCTACTCGCACCCCTGACCCGGTGGGAATAACCCTCCCCATCTAATCCCACTCTCTCCAGCCCCTGGAGTGACCTGAGAATGCCTTCTGCTGAGTTCAAGGGTCTCCTCATCAAGGAATGCAGCAGCAGCTAATTTTTTCCTCTGCCTTTTTTTCCCCATGCAATTAAGTGCAGGTTCCTAATTGGAGTGCTGTGAACTATTTATAGCTTTATAATGACCATTTACTACGGCAGCACTCAGATATTGGATAGGAAAAGAAAAAAAGGCACCAGCCTGGATGGTGAACAAACCACGTGCATCAGAGAAGGACTTCTCCAAGGAAAGGTCAGCAGCTTGGGAAGGCAAGACAGGGAGAGGCAGCAATGGGAAAGAAATGCTGTTATTCCCTTTCCCTCTGCTGAAGAACAGAGGGATGAATCTCCACGCACCGTGTTCATGAAGCACCAAGATCAGGGCATTTCTCTGTCCATGAACCCGAGGTTCATGGGCAAGGCCAGGTTTTTGGGCTGAGAATACACAAGGCAGCTCCAGGAGAGCATGCAGAAGCCAACAGATGTTTTCCCAGATTATCCCAGTTCATTCACCAGTTGAGCACATCCCACATGATTCAGGAACTATTCCTTTTCTCTGTGTCCATATGCTGTTTGTAGGATGATTAATCACAGTCTGAGCTGTAAGATCTAATTGCTTTTCTGTGTTTTAATAAGTGAAAGAAACTGGCCCTGCCCCTGGCAGGGGGCTGGAACAAGATGATCCTTAGGGTCCCTTCCAACCCAAACCAGTCCAAGAAGCTGTGAAAGACCATTTATATGTGTATAAGAAGTCAGGAGTGGACACCACAGAGCTCTTCAGGAATGGTATCTTTCCAGTAGCATGGTGTGATTTTTTTTCCAAAAAGATGTTTCCAGTCATACTGTTGTGAACAAAAACCTCTTGCAAAAAAAGAGGGATGTGACAGCACCGGGGGAATCTTAATTTATTGTAGGTTTTTTCCTCCATCTCCTGACAAGACCTCTCAGAGGGAGACAAACTGTGATCCATCTTCACTTTTGTGATCCCGATTCCCTAGTTCTGGTTTAACCTTGCACAAAGAGCAGCTTCCATAAAATCGGGTAACAATGATCAAAACCTCTATTTTCCCAGCAAACTCTGTTAATTTGAGGTGTAGTTTGTCTCTTTTTTTTTTTTTTTTTTTTTTTTTTTTTTTTTTTTTTTTTTTTTTTTTTGTTGTTGTTGTTGTTGTTGTCTCATTGTGTTTTTAAGGCAGTTGGAATCAAGAGGAGACTCCTTGACAGATGAAGAGAGGCTGGTCCTACCCAACTTGACAGCACCAGTTTAATAGGATCCTCTTTGGAATTGTTAATAAGGAGCTTGAGAAATTGGTATGCCAGGGCTGGAAACACTCATGGAGAATGAGGAGATGCATCAAGGGCCTTTTGTATGCTAACTTTTTGATGGAAAATTGGAGACAAGGATGGATACCAAGTGCTGTCAGACACTCGTAGCATCAAGAGGAAAAACGTCTCGGTGCTTGATGACCCCAGGGTCCCCTTGCCTCTCTCCACATCTGCCACATGGACAGCTCAGGGGGAAGGAGATCCAGACTGGCCTCTTCCCTCAAGGCTGTAAGCAGAGTAACAGCAGCACAGGGCCCCTTCCTTCTCCCACTCCAGTTTTTTAGCAGTGGGAAGCCCAGCCATGCTGGAGACTTGGTGGGAGGGGATGCTCACGTGGCAGAGGGGGCTCAGCTGGAGGTCACCTGCCTGCCTTGCTGCTCCCTGCTCCAGAAGAATCTGTCTCCAGCTTCAAAGGCATGTCCTGAACCTCTCTGGAACAGGAGACTCATTTTTCATGCTGAACCAGATGAAATTCCCACTGTTACCTCATTTACATCTCAATGCCGGTAACTTATAGATGGCTATTATTTATAGACATGTAAGACATCCATTTCTTATTCTGTGGGATACAGTAAGAAGAAAAATACCCGTCTTTCCATTCACCTTTTCTGGATTGTTTCCTTTTTTTTGTTTCCTTTTTTTATCCTTTGCTCAAGTTTGACTGTTGCTGAGAATTTGCAAATAAATAAAAGAGTGAACAGCCCCATAAAAGCTGATTGTTTCCTCCTCCTGCAAAGATTGTCTTTGTGAAGAAGATTAAAAATCCTTCCATGCTGCTGAAGATAAAGGCATCCCTGGGCGAGAATAAGACATAAAAGAGGTTACTACACATCTCTGGGCTGTGTGGACTGCTAATTCACACTGTTGTCATCCCTGCTCGTCCATCTTTACTCTTTCTTCCCTCTTTCCACAAAAAGGAAAAGTTGCCTTTGCTGAAGGCAGCATTGGTGGAAACAGTTAGGGCCTGAACAAGAGTATTTGCTTTCCTGGCTGGCTGCAGGGAGACAGGCTCTGTGGGACCATCCATAAACACAGAAAGGAATAGGGAACACAGAAAGGAATAGGGAACACAGGAAGGAATAGGGAACACAGGAAGGAAACCCATCTGCTCCCAGCTGGAGTGGGAGGCAGCAGGGGCAGTGTGTGCTCTCTCCTTGCTCTGTGGCACAGGTTGGTGGTAGAGGAGCTCACACCTGAGCTGGGAATTCTTTGTCTCAATGAAGTCACCACTTGGTCTCCAAGAAGAGGTGCACTCATGGACAGAGATCCCGAGCCTAAAGCTTTAGGGATGATCCCATGACAGCATCTTCACCAGGCCCTGACTGCTAAACCAGCAACCCACGGCCCCATGGAGGCTGAGTTGGGAAATGCTCCAGGGAAAGCCCCAGGAATGCTGAAACCTCAGAAGACCTGCTCTGGGAGTTCAGGAGGTTCCTCCTAAACCCATGCAGGAGCAGGGCCACCTCCTCCCAAGCCCCATGGCTGAACTTAAATTGGGTGCAAGAAGAAGAAGGGAGCTCTATCCTGCAGTCATTCCGTGCCAAAGTGCTCCTGGAGCGCATCAGGACTTTTATCCAGGGACAATCCTGCGAGCCCAGGACAAACTGCTGGGTCCCTCCCTGGTTCAGACAAAGGAAGGCCACACCACAGGGCAAACTCCAAGGAGCCAGTGGTTTTTTCTTTCCCTCCCCTCCCAAAGTGCTTTGTCAGGATTCATTAGAAGCACAGCAGGTTTTACTGGTACCTGCCTTATCAGCAGAGCAGCTGCTTTTCTTCTTTGCTGACAACCTACATTCAGTGTAGCAGATTGAAAAGGCCTCCAGATTCAAAGCCTTGTAATGACTCTCCTCTTCCTTCCTTTCTCCTTCCCTCTTTCTCTTTAATGGCTTTCACTAAAGGGAAGAGGTGATTTTTTTGCCTTGCATGTTGAGCAAAGCGTGGAAGAGATTCTGTGTTCTCATTTTCTCTATTCTTCAACCCCCCCCTGCACCAGCTCCCTGTTGCATCTTATTTCTTCTTCCCAATATCCAGGGGTACCACCACAAAGAGGCCACCAGAGATGAGGAGGCTGCTTAAATAGATTTCAATAGATGGGAACTTGATGGACTTCTTAGGGGAGGGTAAAATTGATCCCTTTAGGCACAATCAGATCCTCAGTTCTTCCTTTTCAGAGCAAGGATGAAGAGCTTTTTTAGGCTGGCCCCAGGAAAACGTTTATTCCTCTCTTTTTAGCCCTGATGAGTTGAAGAAGATGGACAATGCTTTGTTTAAAAAATGCAGACTAGGTTAAATTCCAGCCTGGCACACATTTCTTGCTGTCAAGCAGCTGAGCCCACGGTCTGACTTTAACACAATTTCCCTATTTTTCTGAATGATGGGATTGCTTTATTAATTGCCAACCTGCAAATGTGATCTTCTTGAGTAGTTTTGGAGTGTAACAGGGAAGAGGAGGAAAGCTGGAGCTGCAGTCCTCCACAGACCCTGGCTAAGGCTGATTGATCAAAATCACTTGAATTTCCCCTATTATTAAATACAAGAGTGCTCCTGGTTTGTCTCAGAGACGCAGGGAAAGAACTGGAAAGGAAACAGCAGCTCAGAGCAGCAGTGTCCAAGGAGGTGCTCATATTGATACTTCTCTTTTTCGCTCTCATCTGCAACCTTTTGCCATGATTTTTGCATAAAAATCCTTTTTGGCAAGCATCAGATCAGTTTTTTATCCTTGCCTTGTATTTGTGCAACACACTTCAGATCAAGGGGACCCCAGTGACTGATGGAAGTGTCTCTTCCTTGAGCTGAGCACACTGAAGGTGCTTCCCACAGGAATTGTGCAGGAAATGAGATGTGCTGGCTCCTTACCCCGGCAGGCTTGGGGGCACAGAGACCAGCCAAGGCTGGGTGTGGGGAAGAAGAGCATTTTAAGAATCTCTGTAGTTCAGGCAGGAGGACAGTGGCTGGCAGGGATAGTGCACATGAAGGAACATGGGAGTGATGGAAAAAACAGGAGCACGAGGAAATGCATCGCTTCCCATTTCTGAATGTTCAAACACGGTGTTCAACTCCAGAGTCCAAGAAAGACCTAAAGATCCCCAGAATTACCCTCACCTGATTATGTCAGTATCCTGCTCTGGGAATGAGAACTAGCCAGGAAACAAGAACTGTGTGAATTGTGAAATCTGTGGATTTCTCTTCCAAGAACTTTTAATTTAATGTTTGATTCTTTTGAGAGGGAGATGGAACGTACGCCGGGCTAAGAAATGCAATACGCGGGTTACAAACATTCCCGGAGAAGATGAAGGATTTTCATGTTTGCTCTGCTGATTCCCTCTCTGGCCCTGTGCATATTTAATTAATACCAGCTCTCTTTCTCCCTGGCAGAGGTTTTGAGCATGATCTGCTGTATCCCGGATGGATGCCCTTTAAGGAAGCACTTCCTACCTGAAAAAGCTCCATAAAATGTGTTTGGCCAAGGTTGCCTCCTTTCCTTTCCTTCCTTTCATTCCTTTCCTTCCCTCCCTCCCTGTCATCTTGGAATTCCAGTGACAGACTGATGCCTCAGCACAGATAAAAGACCTACCTAAATCCTCTTGCTGGAGCCCTCTGGGCATTCAAAGTTTTTCCCAAACCATTCCTTCGATGAATGGACATGGAAACTGAAGGCAACCATAATTCTGCTGGCCCCTTGCCACCTCTGTTCTCCAGCACCCAAAAAGCTGGCATGCCTTTGCCTAAATTCCCATCTTTGGTAAAGTCTCTGCCACAAGCACGGACCTGTTAATTCAATTCCCATCTTCCTGGAGACGTCCCCTCCACTCCCACAACCCAGATCCAGCACCGAAACCCTTCCAGACAATTCATCCAAATCTCACTTCACTCTGAGAAAACAACCCACAGAGATGGTACAAAACTTCACATGGGGCAGCCATGGTTGTTAAAGCATCTAATTATGTACTTTCTCATTAGTGAGCCTGATTTGATTTCAGCAGCTCCCTGGCTCGTGCTCTGGGATGTAACACCACGCTCTGAATCATCCCCATCCCATCTGCTCCTGCCTTTGCCCTTCCCCGCTCCCAGGTAGGATAACACACCGAGGTAAATATTTAATGGGAGTGCTAATGGCTTTGGTACGTGAGGCTGGGGACAGGGACAGAGCCTTTCCTTGGGTTAGGATGACTGAGCTGGGTTTGTGCTGGTGGGACACCTGTACAGTCCTGTGCTGGTTTTGTCCTGGTGCTATGCTCCGGGATGGGAACACCACGGCAGATGGTGCCAGGCTTGTGCCCGGCACTGAGTCACCACTGAGCACAGCTTGCACCAGAGCAGCATTAAAGGAAGAGCTGTGGGGTGGTTCTTTTCAGGTGAAGGGATGAGGAAAAGCCTTCTTGGGGTGATGCTCTGGAGCTCTCAATCAAGTCAAGGCAACCGAACCCAGCAAACGGGGCCTTAGAGTGCGTGAGCCACCGGGGTTGGAGCAGCAGCTCCCTGGAGCTGTGCCAAAACTTCTCCTTTTCACCTCGCTGGGATTTTCCCAACAGTTTGCAAATCCCATCGAAGGCAGACAGAAACACCCACCAGCGTTCCAGGGCCAGATGGTAGTTTGTGTTTATGAAAACTGCGATTTGTTTTCATGGAAACTAGTAAAAGCATAGCGGGCAAACCTGGAAAAACACGGCTCACCCTTTGGGAAAGAGGATACTCTGTGGACAGCTTTAGTTGCCACCTCTGCTCTACAGCTGATGGAGCTTGGGAGAGGGGAGCTCATAAAAGGTCTGCTCAACCCAAGAGAGCAGCTGTGGGATCCAGAGGCCACTGGCTGAAATTCAGCCTGAATTAGGGAGAAGTGGAAGAGAGGTACTTCACATGAGGTGCCAACTTTCCAGCTCACCCGGAGAGAGAGTTCATTGCTGAACCTTCATTATCAGAGAGTGAAGTCATGGGCTTGCTCCTCATGGCTGGTGGAGGAGCCTCAAGACCCACCAGGGTCCATCCAGTGGGTGAGACAACAAATAAAACACTCGGTATCAGCTTTGTGTCCTACAGGGATGTAACTGGCTTCATGCTCTGTCTTTTTCACCAAGAAACAGGTAAAAATGGGCCATCAGCTGGGGCTTCTCATGCACTGGACTTCTCCTGGGAGACTTCCACTTCTGGCTGATCCCTCTCTCAAGCTCTGCCCAACAACTGTCCCTGTGTCATGGTGTTGGTTTTGGCTGGGTTGGTCTCAGCCTGATCCCCTGGGAGCAAGGCCCGGGGCACAGGCAGTGTAAATCCTGTTGGCTGTGGTGGCCCCGGGCCAGGAGTGAAGTTGGAGAAGACTCATAAATCTCATCTGAGTTTCCTTCATGCTGAGTTTTCCTTTTGCCTGCAGGGGATCTGCAGTACTTCATCTGTCACGAGGGTTCCCAGGGACTGGCGTTCTGATGTCATAAATTTATCATCACCAACAGGCCAAGCACGAGGAGGAAGGGCTCCAGGGCTGAGCAAAGGACCTTCCCTCGAACAAATGGCAACAATTCACACCAAAATGCCCCTGGGAAGCACTCCAAAACAGGGAAGCATTCACACTTGCAATCCAGATTTATCTGTTCTATTTGTGGCCAAAGTGAGACCTGACCAACTTGATGGGTTTGGACACACTGCTTCCAAGAGCAGGTGTGTGTCTCCTGATTCTGGAGGTGTGCTGACCTCCTGGGTTTGTTTCCAAGAACTTCCATTCCTCCATATGACAGCTGAGCAGTTTTATGAGCAGAGATTTTGGAGGAAAACAGGGCAGTGAGTGGGCAAGACCTCCTTTGAGGTTCCTGTGGTTCTGCACTTTAGCCTGGTGATAACCACGTGGTCTTTTTCCTAAATGTACCTGCATTTATGTACCTAAATGTACAGAAGAAAAGGGAAGTGCTCCCAAAACTAACTCCCAGCATTTCTGGAGGGGGAGGGCCCTGTTATTTGAAGAGGCTGAAGTCAGCCTTGTTGAATTCCTGTAGATCTTCCTCCTTACAGCCACGTGGAAATGTTGATTTTTTGCATCCTCCCATCATTGCTCTCTCAGCTTGAGAAGCAGCTTTGGGGCCAGGTAAATATTTGCTGGCACCATTGAGTGCCATCATCTGGAAGGAAAACAGGGTGGATTTGGGACTGGTTGAGGATCCATCTAAGAATAATTGTCCTTGTCATGCATCCTCTGCCCTTGAACAACCTCTTCCATGAATATCCCAACACCTGGACAGTCTAGCCTGGCATCACGTGTCCTGCAGACTGATCCTGCTGCCTGCCTTATCTCAGTGCTGTTACTCCAGGATTGCTTGGCAGGTTGTCTAGAAATCAGCCAACAACCCCACAAGATTGTAGATCTCAGGACAGGAAAACAAAAAAGAGTCCTATGGCACAGCTCATGATTTTCTGAAGGATATTTGGCTGCTCTCTTGAGCTGCTGTGTGGTAGGAAAGGGCAGGGAGAGGACATAATTCTGCTCTAACTTGCTACATCATCAGTTTTCATTAAAATATTCTTCTGCCACATCTTTGTAATTTTTCATTTCAGAGGCAAATTTATTAAAGGTGTACTTCAGCCTGATTAAATTAAATAAGTGGCATTAGCAAATAAAGGGTTTTGGGTTTGGTTTTTTTATCTCAGCACACCACAAAAAAA
>WEIU01007833.1:129471-153958 GCA_013389925.1 Aegithalos caudatus | reverse complement strand
GGGGGGGGCAGGGGGAGAGAGGGGAAAAATTGCAGTGATACAAGCAGCCATTTAATACTGTAACTGAAGGGGGGAAATTCCATTCTTCACAAGCTTCCATTTGTTATCTTCCCTCAGCCCCACCACCACAAATCACTTTGGAGCCTTGCAGCAAAAATACCCCAAATGTAAGCAATATAATATCCTGTGTTTTCCAAGATAGGTAATAATACATTTTGCACACAAACAAACCTTCCTAGCACTCCACCAGCTCCTTTCCTATGTCTCCCTGTGTGGCTCTAAACTTCTCACACTCATTTCAGGGTTATTTCCTGGTCAGAGATGGCTTTGAAAATGAGGCTGAAAAAGGTTTCTCAGCTTATTTTTGTTTTGATTTCTGCTAGGCAGCAAGAAAGGGCAGGCACTGTGTTCTGAAACTCAGGACTTGCCTTTGCTACCTTGCTTTAATAGAGCCACTTTGCCTGTGGTTTTCCTCTCACAGTCTCTCCCCAAACCCATCTTAGCTAGTTTTAGGTGGGAAAATAGAGTGTTTGGCTGATCTCTTTCCCCCTTAGCCCTGCTACAATGTTCAGGTAATTCTAGGGCTGTGAGCATTTTTTAAGCCTTGTGTCAAACACAAGGCTCTCCCCTTCCACAAGCTTTAAAACCAACCATCCTAGAGGGATGCTCTGATAAAGCCAGGGCTGGGAAAGGAAGAAGGGTCTCCAGAGACATCCAGGTTTTCTCTTGGCACAAAAGGGCAGTTTTTGCTCCCCCCCAAAGCCCCACTGCTCCTGCTGTTTGACCACCCAGGAAGGACAGTGGGATCCTTGGGCCAGGAGCAGCTGTGGCAGCAGGAGGTGCTGCCTGGCCTTGGGGCTGAGAGGTCTCCAGGCCTTTGCTGCCAAGAGCAGGCAACATATCCATGACAAACAGAGGGAGAACTTGGGAAGTTTATTGGATTGAGAGCTTCCCATCTGTTTCTGCCACAGTCAGTCCATGGCTCTCCGCTGCCAGTAGCTGGAGACTGGAAGAAGATCAGGAAGGAAGCAGACAGATCCAGCACCCCTCACCCACCAAGGAAAATCTCTGCTGGCTTCTCCCAGTGGGAAAGAGTCAAAAAGGTGCTGCACCCTCCCTTCTCCATTCAGCTGTAACTGGGTGGAAAACTGCTGAGCCAAAGGCATCCATCCTTCCCACAGGTTCATTCCCTGGGACACACACAGAGATGGGAGCAAACACAGCAGGTGTCTGCTGGATGCCCCCTTCAAATGCCTGCCACCTCCACAAATTCTCCCTGCTAGGTATGTATTGGGTCTGTATTTCCCCACAAGAAGCAAAACCAAACATGGGGGGACACACCATGGATTTGCATCCCTGGGGATGAGGGGCAGGGACACAAAGAGAGAAGAGCCAAAGCTCTGCCACCAAGGGGACCTGGTCCTGAGCCAAAACCAGTCCCAGCAGCTCTGCTAGCACAGCCCAGCCTCACCTCCCCTGCTCACCAGCAGCAGCAGATGCAGGGCTGAGGGAGGTGGGATGCCTTGGGAAGGGCTAAGCTGGCTTTGGAAGGTAAGGCAGCTCCTTACGTGGCTTTACCCAGCACGAAAAGCTGAACATGCTTTTGAACAACACTGATGATCAGCCATCAGCCCCTTGGAAGATTTCCATGGCAGCATTTGACTACTGGATAACGATCAAGTCAGTGAAGCCTTGCCAAGTTCTGGGCACTTGGTTGGCAGAAAAAATGTTTAGTGCTTCAGGGAAGACTCGGTGCAGCTTTTGATCCCTTCTAGTCCCAACATATTTCAACAAAAATAAGCCTTTTCTCCCTTCTCCCTCCCAACCCCCCATTCCCCACATTTAGCAGCAGAGAAGGAGGCCACACGTGTGGGTTTGGCACATTCCAGCAGCACTGCTGTTAATGGAGTTGCTCCCCAAATGTCACAGGGCTATTGTTTTCCTCGGTCACACGTCTGCCTGAATTTTAGGCTATTCCCTAAATGTCACAATTTCTCTGCTTTCTGCAACTCTGCTGTTATTGGCTATCGTCTTCCTGAGAGATAATTTTTTGTCCCACTTCTCTCCAAAATGTCCAATTTTCTCTCACTTAGGTACCCCTGAAGCAAATGTTCTGTGTGTCTTTGGTCACACCGAGCAGGGGGACAGCTGAAGGGGGAGAAAAAACACCCTGAGGGGAAAAAGATTTCAAAAAATAAAATGAGGATTTTTTGCTGCCCAGATCTTCTCTTTTGCCTTCCTCTCTCAATCTCTAATTCCCAGCAATCTACTGCCAGAGCCCTGGTGAATTTTATAATTAAAGCCACAGAATGCTCAGCTATCAGAGTTAATATTTTTTGCCACTGTTGGTCACCTTTGCCAAAATCTCACACAGGAGTTGGACACGTGCCTGGTTTAAGCGGCTTCTTTTGGCCCCTGCTTTGTCTCCACTCTCTGCACAGTGATGGGATGGATGCACAATCTCTCACTGCTCGCCCTGAGCATCCTTTGCTGGCTCCCTCCCTCCCCATCCTGCAGTCTGTGTGTGCAGGGAAGAAGCAAAACCTGGACCAAGCCTGAGCATCTCCATCTGGAAGGCACCAGAGGGGCCGGCAGCAGCTGAAGCATTCACCTCCCCTGCCATTTCCTTGGAAAGACTCAGGATCCAAGGGAGGATGGGGAGAATTATGGAAGAAGGAGGGAAAACTGGCAACAGCAGAAGACAAGAACTTCAGGAGTGGTGGGAAAACCCTGTTGGAGTCAGTCTCAGGGAGAGTGAAGGGAGCAAACAGAGATCTTGGAGTAGGAAGCAATCTCTAGGAACATCTTTCCACTGAAGACAAAGATGTGACCCATCAGAGGGGCCCCTCCTCCCTAATAGCCCTCCTCTCCCACAGGGCTGTCCAGGGATGCAGACAATAAGAGCTGGGAGGTACTTGGATGCTCTGGTTCATTCAGCTCCAAGGAGAGCTCCCCACCTGCCAGGGAGCAGGTCCCAGCATCTCTCAGCATCCTCCCCTGCACTGCCAGTGAGGACCATCCTGACCTGCCTCTGGCAGGACAGCTCTGCCAGCTCCTTCCCAGAGGAAGGGAGAAGTGTTAATTTAAACACCCTCATGTGGCTTTGAGCTCTTCTACACCCTTCATGACACAACCTGATTCTTTGTTCTCACTGCAGGTGCCGGTCAAAGGTCTGAGATTTGTCCATCTTGGATTATTTCATCCTTTTCCAGCAAGATCTCAGCCCAGAAACACCTGTGCCAGCGTTTTAATGAGATTTGGGCTCTGCAGGGAGAAACAGCCCCACACCAGCCAAAGTCCTAGAGAAAGACCCCGTGGAGGTTCTCCTGCAGCAGCAGAACAAGTGTGGGAACAGGAAAAATTGGTACAGCTCTATGGAAAAATGCTCCAAAGCTGCCCCCTCCCCAGCAGGCTGAGCTGTAAGCAGGGCATAAACATCCCTCAGGTGTTGGCAGCTTCAGCTGTGTCACACACATCTCTTGGGCACGTTCGCTCCGGTGCTTTATTCCCCCATCGGAAAAAAATACTTTTTAGAGCAGTACAAAACTGATTAGATTGAGGCAAGGGAAAGAGTGATGGAAAACAGTGAACAATAAAAACCTGGGAGCAGGCAAGAGTCTCTTGGAGGAAAATAAGAGAAAATAAAGCTGATGCTTTCAAGATTAATGACTAATGACAAATAATTGTGGCTGTGGAACAGCAATGAGAAGGCAGAATGGAAACAAGAACCAGACAAGAACTAGGCATTAGGTCTGGTGGTGAATTTAGGGCCATTAATTCATAATTGCAGCCATTACAGCCAGGAGTTTCAAGTGAGTCCAGCAATACTAAGAGCTGCTGGATGCAGTGCCTCTCTGAAAGAACCTGGCTGTTATTTAGGGTTCTAAGTGAAGGCTGAACTGCTGTGAAAAAAGCTGACCCTCTATCTCGTGTTATGGGTGTTTGTAGGAATCTCTGTCCTGGAGAAGGAAGGAATGAGGACAGAGGAGACACGTGCCCTCCATCCTCCTTCTCCAGGCACAAAAGGAGCCACTTTGCCCACACTTGAGAGCTCCTGGGCTTTTCTCTGCCCCTGCATGAGGAGCGGATGCTCCGTCTTTGCCGGGCGCTCCAGAGAGCAGCAAACAGCAGTCCCAGCAGCGGAATGTGCCTGTCCTCCCTCGCTTCACCTCTTCAAAGGGGAAATCAAAGTCTTCCACGACATCCAAAGGTCTGCTCCCAACAGCATGGGATAAAAGGCAGGGCACCAGGTGAAGGAGGGTGTTTTTTTGTGGTTTGAACAGTGTCCATCCTTCTAAGGAGGGGGTTAATGTGCCGCCCGTATCACATCCCTGTGAGTCACAACTATTTAATTTAATGGGAAAACTGGCAGTTCCCTGTGACCAGCAAAGCTTGTCCTGCTCTGCCTCACCCAGGAGTTACAGAACAGCCAGCTTTGCTCTAATGCTGGAATATTTACAGCTGGAAAGGACGGAAAGAGAAGGAGCACAGTTAAATCTCAAGCAAGATGCGTTTCTCTCAGATCTCACATTCACAATAGACAGAGGCACTCAAACCAGCCTGACAGGGTACACAAGACACTTGGCAGCCTGGCAAAGCTTTGTTCCTCGCAGAGATCAATCAAAGCAAGAGAGAGACTTGTCAGGGAAGCGTGGGATCAGCTGTTTTCTCCTAGTCTAACTGTGGTCTTCTCCTCTCTGCGTGATTCACTTCATCCTTTTGGCGTTTCCCTGGTGGGAAATCTCACCTGAGGTTCTGCAAAACATTTTACATTAACATTCTGGCTGCTTTGAAACCAGGAGGTTCTCTCAGTCCCTTGCCAAGCACCTTGCAGGAGAGGAAGTGTCTTCATGGTATGGGAGTCATCCCTTCCTCGTTACAATAACTGAGTCAATGACCAGCAGCAAAGCACTGTTTCTTTCATGGCCTTTGGCTTCTCTTCCAAAACTTTTCCCTTCCGTTTTAATTGAGATCACACCCCGCTATTTTCCCGGTGCTTGAGGCACGTTAAACCCCACAGCCATTAAACTGACCCACAGAGAAAACCCCTTTGAGAGCAACCTGAGAACCTCTGATGTCACAGTGAGGAGGAAGAGGAGGAGGGGGATTAAGGCAGGACGGGAAGACGTCGTTTCCACAGACACTTTTTTTTTTTCTTTTCCTTTCTGATAATCCTATTTTTCCCCGTGCCCACCAGATGTTCCCCATATCACACTCGGTACAGCCAGATGGCTCCAGAATCCCTTCCCCACGGTGCATGGGCAGATCCTGATCATCCCGCTGACGTGGGATGGCCCCGTCAGAGGGGAAGGAGCTGCCCGGGGTGATTGTCTGCATGTTCCCGAACATCTGCGCACTCACATCCCTGCTTCCAGAGCCCGCAACTCCTGGTGGGAGAGGAGATCCCCCTGCTAGGTGCCCTTAAACACCCGGTAATTACTGCAGGAGATAAGCAGCCCGTGTCACTACAACTCAATTGCCACCACGCCCAAAGGTCACAGCTCAGCTTTGCACAGCCAGGCTTTAACAGAGTCAGATCCTGCCCAGGGAAAGGGATGGAGGAAGGGATGACCAAGCTGCTCCACGCCCCAGAAAGAGGCATTTGCTGTTCAGAAAAGAGCTAGGACTTGGACTGTGACCAGAATTTGGGAATGCCTGTGCAGGGTCAGAGTCCTTGTCACCAGCTATGTCACCTTGTAAAACACATCCTCGAGGATGTGATTTGGTGCAGATTTGAGACTCACTGCAGCCTGATCTTACAGCAACAGTTAACACAAAACTAGAAGAAACACCAAAATTAGGAAGGACTTTAATCAATGGCAAGGGCCAGCGAGTTTAGGACAGGTTTTTGGTGCCCCAGCAAGGTGAGGAAGCGGTGGTGGGCAGTAGTGCCCCTTCAGCCAAGCTGGAGATGCAGCAAAGCCCTGAGTGCTGCCAGCTGCTGGTGCAGGAGTGGGAGAGGAGGCGATTTTAGGAAGCAAATAAAATAGAAATAGCAGAGCAGATCCAAAGGGACTCTTATTGTTAGGCAAGTGATGGTATTAACAAGCTGGCAGCTCCCCTGGTGTCCCAGCTTCTGAGCCAGCCTCAGAGGAGAACTGACAGGTAGATCAGCATCAAGAAGCACTTAAGGAGGGAAGGAAAGGCTCCTCTCCAAACCTCCCCTTCCTGTTCCTCTCCCCGACAACCAACGGAGAGAGTGGAGCCCGAATCCAGAGCCCTTCCCTACTCTGTTTCCCTCTCGCTCTGGCTGCCTCTGGCAGGGCAGGAAGCCCCAGTTCAAGTGGAGGTCAGGGGTGAGGCCATGGCTCGGAGGGGACAAATCCAGCGGCCACCACCAGCATCTGGGACAGCCCGGCCCCTCTGGCAGCTCCTCCAAGGGCTGGGAGCAGGCCCGGGAGCTTTGGACAGCGGGGCTGCAGGGCGGGAGAGAGCAGAGCCAGGGGAGAGGGCAAAGGCTGTCCATTGATATAATTGACTGCTCGACTAATTAAAATTCCTGGGCTGCTAATTGGGGCTGGGATCTGCCTGCTGAATGCTCCCCTCAGCGGCCCAGCCCGGAGAGAGCGGAGCCTGCACGGCAGAGGGGGAGGAAGGGCTGCAAGGAGCCCAGAGCTGTTTTGTCGCCAAATTACTTTTGACAAGTGAAGGGGATTGGAAATAATGGGGGTCTGTGAAAAGCCCAGGGCACAGACGGGGGGGATCCATGAGATAATGAGGAGGCAAAGCCCTGGCATGGCTGGGGGCAGCGGGAAGGGGCCGTGAGGGCTCGGCTGTGTGGGACACCTGGCCACACTCCAGTCAATGCCTGCCCTGGAAAGGCTGTGCCTGAGGCACAAGGAAAGCCTGGAAGGGGTCAGCCCGGAGCTCCCTGGAGCGCCTGGCACCCCTGCCCTGCCTCAGCTTCGGAGTTTAGGAGTGGTCTTCAAAACCTGATGCCTCAGCACCAAAACCCCTGTCGCTTCTCTGTTTCCCCCCCCTTAGGTAAGGCGTGTTCCATGCACTGCCCAGATGTGCCAGCAGCAGCTGCTCACCTGATCCAAATAAACTCCACAGCCCTGCCGGATCCAGGTGCTCCAGCTGCACCAGACAGGGGAAATCAGCAATCGGCCTGCCGTAATTAAAGTGTTCATTTACATACCAATACCCCAGATATTCTCCACCTCACATCCCTTTCACAATGATGCAGGATCCAAATCTGGAGCGCGTCTGAGTGCACACAGCCAATTTCTTTCTACTCAGAAAAAGAAAATAGCCTATTTCTTTTTCATGTCAACGTGCTCTGTGTAATACCCAGTGGGTAATTTTAGTGTCTAATGCAGCATCCACAGAATCCTCACCTCCTGGGAAATCAGATGGGTGCCCTCTTTGCCTTGATTTGGAGAACAGAAGTCCCTCTAATATTCAGGAGGCATCCAGGAGAGGTAACTTGATTCTTGGGAGCATAAGTATTGGGATACATTTGATCAAAACTGGAAAGAGGAGGCAGGATGCATCACTTTTGAGAGGATTACCAAGCAGGCAGGAATGCCAGGGAAAGAGAAAAGACAGTGGAACAGACATCAAGTTTCTCACTTTTCCATAGGATTTCACATCTGGTCAATAATCATGGCTTTCAGGTTGTTTCTTCCAGACAAAAATGCCCAGCTTGCTGGAACTTGGCCTTCCTCACCTCCAGATACAGACCTGGTGGGCCTTCTCTCCAGCCTTCATTTTCCCTTGGGAAAGGTTTTCTGTGGAGTAGAGCTCCCAAGGAGGATAGCTGCATATTCCAGTGGTGCTGCACCCCACAATTTTTCAGGGAACCTGATTCCTCACTCTCCTTCTCCCCCAGAGATTCTGCATTGGCAGGGACCAAAACACAGGGGTAAATATGCTCATTTTTCATCATTTCAGTGACTTTTTGGACCCAGGAAAGAGGAAAACATTACTTTAACCCCTGAGTGGCTGCAGGCCAGGGAGCTGTTGGATGCCACAGACATTTCCCAACGCTGCTCACAGCCTTTTTTCCAGCTCCATCCAGTTGGTTTCAAAGCAGATCTCATGTTTCAGCAGCACTGTGGGGACCTCAGGAGGTGCTGACATACCAGTTTTTTTCCACATCAAGTAATACAAAAGGATAAAACTAATGTTTTAGTGGAGTTCTTTCCCCCCTTTTCTTCTCTAAACTTGGATTATGGAAGCTCCAGCTGAGCTCTCAAACAGGCACTGTGCAAGTCACATTCTCTGCTTCAAAGGGATGCAGCAGTTTGTGGCAGTTCATTTGCTGCCTGGGTATTTTTTAAGCCAGACATTCCCAAAGGAAAACAGAAACCAAATCCCTCTGCTTCCAGCCCTCCTCTACCCCAAAGGCCACCCTATTCACAGTGCAAACCATAACCCCATAGCTGTTAATTGCCCGTATTTCCCTGAAAAAAGAACACCAATTCAAGTCCTGGACTCACTTAGGGGGCCAGCTTCTCACAACAGCCTCTGATTTTTCCCTTTTTGGGAGCAAAATAACAAAAATGCTTTGAAAAGGAAGCTTCTTGCAATTGCAACGGCAATGCTCCTTTCCTAGAAAACCCTAAAAATCATTCCATGTGTCTCAAGGTCTTCATCCCTCCCTTTTTGTACAGCAAATCTTCAAAGCCCTGCTGGGTAAGTGGGGCCGAGGGGCAGCAGCAGCATTCCCAGGTCCTGCAAACGAGGAGAGAGGGCACAGAGGGGAAGAGGACAGGGCCATGGGATTGTCTGCATTTTTCCTTAACAGTTTGGGGTCAAGGCTGATCCCCGGTGGGGTCAGCTCTCCTGCAGGCTGACACGCCAAAGTCAAAGGAGACTCTGCTTCCCTGTGGGAGCCCAGCCAGGGGGAGGATTCCTGCAGCCCCTCCAGGAAGGAGCACCAGGCTGGGAGGAGGATGCAGAAAAGCATCCTGTCCCCTGCCCTACCCCATCCATGGGCACCTCTCAGCCCCAACATCCCTTCCCATGGAGCACTAGGCTACATCCACCGCTGTGGGAGCAGTGGGACATGCTCTGGGAGCAGACTGGCTTGGGAGGGATGTCAAGATTCACAATAATCACCCAAAAATCCCCTTTCATCATCTACGGGATGCTCCTCTCCAGCAAAACAACCCTGGAAAATTGAAGTCACGGTGACTCTACAGCATTTTGCAAAGGGTTGACACCTCTGATAAGAAAGAAGGGAAGGAAATGAGGAAATCTGGACAATACCTAGACATGTCATGCACCAGATCTGGGTAAAACAGCCACTGAAAGGGAGATGGAGAGAAAGGGAAGTTGCCTGCGCTGCCTGGCTCACATGGATGGAGCGGGATGCTCGTGCAGCCAAAGGGGAAGGAGAGATAAAATAGGGAGATGTCAAAGTTGGTTTTTTTTTCCAGAACGCAAGCTCCATTACACAAGGCGAAAGGTGCGCATTAAGCACAATAAAAAAAGAAGCTTTTATAGAGATGAATTTGTCTGCCCCGTCCTCCTTAAACGAGAGGTTATAAATTGTGACAGATCGTGTATGTTTTTGGGAAGCGAAGGCAGGAAAAACGAAAGGGGATTGGGGAATAGATCAAAATCCTCCAGGCAAAAGGCTTGGGGGAGGCACATTTACATCAGGATTTTTCTTCTCACCTCGTGCTGGTGCCATTCTGACACGCAGGAGAAGGGAACTTCTCACCCCTGTATTCCTACAGCTCCTTGAATCCGCGGGCTGTTCACAGACCCACAAAGGGGGGAGCTTAAAGCCTGTTTTTTGTGGACTTCAGATGAGGAGAACAGGACAAACACAGCCCCTGGGATGTGTTGTTATCTGCTTCCACTCATCCACCTCGCCGCAAACATTCCAGCGCCCCAATTCCACCGGCGCGGCGGCTCGGGAAGAGCAGAGCTCCGAGCAGCACGTTGGAACAAAAGATAATCATTTTTATCTGCCCTCTTTCAAGTTCCTGCAATAAAAGCCTCTTCCTGTCTGGCCCGGGAACAGATCCGCCCGCCACAGCCGATCTTCAAATATTCCTGATTGACCTCAGCGTGTGAAATAGGCACCATTAAAGTGTTCTAAGAATAATTCCCAGAAATCATGAGTCACTGTCTGATTTCGGCAGAAAGGGCTAAAACGATTCAATTATTCACCATGAATTATTCACTGATAATTACGCTGTAGTTAGCGATCTCCACGCAGACAGTTCATTACCAGCAAACCACTGGTGTGCAGTTAATATTTCACAAAAAAAGCCCCACTTTTGTTATTGCATGTCATATATAATGAAGCAGGAATATTGGTGGCCATCAGAGGAAATTCAGAGAGAGATTAAATGTGGAAGGAAAATGCTGCTATATCTAATTCTCAAACAGCTCTGCCAAGTGCAGCACCAGGCCGAGCATCCCTTGCTCTGGTTTCAGAGCCAGCCAGGATTGCATTCCTTGGAGAAACACGCAGTGAGGAGAGGAGAAACTGAGAAACTGAGCTGGCAACCGTGGAGAAAATTCACCTTTTGCTCTTCTTTTGCTGACGACTGCTGGAAATCTCTCTAAATCCAGGGCTGCAGACGGTTCAGTTTTGCTTGTGCGCCTGCTGCTTGCACAGAGATATTTTGGCAACTGAGTTGCCATTTACCTGCCATTGCACTGGCAGGGCTGGCACAAAAGCAGGCAGAGAGGAGAAAGGCGCCCTGAGAGCTTCTCACCTGCCAGGGAAGGGGGGGGAAGAGCTCTTTTCTCCCACGCTTCCAAGCAGGGATTCTGGGTTTTGTCACAAGGAGCCAATTCAGCGTAGCTGAGCCAACACCATCCTCCTGCAGAATAACCAAAATAGCCCTTAAAGTCTGAGGGGGCTCCACTCCAGGACATTTGTGCACCCATCTCAACTGGCTGCTTCCCTTTTCCCTTGCCAGCCTGGCCTCGGTGGTGCTGGGATGCAGAAACAGCCAGGGTGGCTCCTCTCCAGCCCAGTCCCAGAGAGCACACCGGGACGGGGTCTGCAGGAACAGCTCCAGAGCCCACAGCAGCTCCTGGAGCATCCAGCAGGCTCTCCCAGACATCCACCAACAGCTCAGAGGTTTCAGACTCCTCTGGGAAGTTCTCAACACCCAAATAAAATGGCTCTCAAGACCCAAATAAAACCAGGTGCCCAATCATGTGAATATAAACTCCGTATTTTGTGCATCACACAACACAACACTGGCACTTGCCACAGGCAGGAGGACCAGAACATTGAGCTCCTAGCTCAGAAATATCCCATTTTTTCCAGCTGTTCTGTTTCCTATCCCAAACACAGTGAAGAAATCACTGACTTTGGCTTGCATGACATCAGAGAGCTACACAGGTCGCCCAGTTTCCCCAGTCCTTGCCATGTCTGGGAAGGTTCTTAGGGTGCATTTTCCTGGTGGCAGCTCTATGAAAGTAACACCTTTCAGGCACCCTCCCCCATGCTGGCAAAAAGAGAGCAGAGAGGTCTGTGTGAAGTGTTCCTGTGAGAAATTTTGACTTGGGATGAACAGGGAGATGCTGTGGGATGTCTCTGTGGGATTTTAGCACAAAGAACCTATCTTTTTAAGCCATTCTGTGCAAGAACCACTTCCATACCTTCATGATTCTTCTTACCTCTCCCCAAACCTTTCCCCACCCTTCCCTCTCCTGCCAGAGTCAGTGGCAGGCCACTCCTGACACAGATATGCCCTCTGCCATGGCAGGATATACTTTACCCTATTCTTCCTTGTTTTCCTAGTAATTCCTACCACTTTAGTCACTGCCTCTGACTGGCACTGAGAGCAGAGTTGGTATTTTCATCCAGCCATCCATTATAACCACCAGATCTCATTGGTGAGTGGTTACAGCCAGTGCAGAGCCCATTACAGCCTGCATAAAATTAGGATTGTTTTCTCCCAGGTGAAAGCAGCACAGGAAAACAGACTCCCTGCTCAAAAAACCACACAGCTGTTGTCCCCATCCCTATCCTGATATCCTGAACTCTGCCCTTTCGGATGGGTCCAATCCTTTCCATACTTTTTTCACTTAGTTTGGCTTTCTTTTTCTGCCTGAGTCTCCTCACACTGCTGGCTCTTTACCTTGGGGAAGCTAAGGCAAAGGGCTTTCAAGGATGGAGTCATGGATAGTGTTACCTCAGCACCGTGTTTTAAGGCATTTCTTGAGCTTTTACGTTCATCCTCACCCTCCTTGCACACCAGCATTGATTACAGCGGGTAATTGTTTTCTAATTGGCCCGCAGCTGCTTATCTATCTTAGATAATTAAAGTGAAGAAGAAGAACTGGAAATAAGGAAAGAAAATGGAACTTTACTCCTAAGTAGCTGCCTATTGACCGTCTCGATCGATGGGGAGGTCACTTTGGGCACACACCGAGCGGGACACGTCCTTGACTGGAGCACACGGTCTGACAGACCCAGGGAAGCAATTCCCAGCCTCTCACTCCTGCTTCTGCCAAGTCCCACCTTTATTCCTTCTGACACCACCACCTTAGACTCCTCCAGCCCCACACCACCACCTTGGAGGGCACCACCCAACCATCTGTGTCTGTGCTCAAGAGGTGACACAATGGAAGTGCCAGGGCTGATTTATCTGGACAAACTCGGTATCTCTAAGATCTCTCTTCCCTTGTCAAGCTGGATTAAAACCAGACAACAAAAGTATCGACTGCTCAACCAGGGGCCTAGAAAATCATTGGGAAGGGTGGAGCCAGACCATGGAAAGATGCACAGCTCGGCTGTCCTGCCCAGGGTGTCAGCATTGCAAACCTGCTGGATTCCATCTCCAAAGCCATCCCTGAACAGCAAGGGCAGCAGGGCTCTCCAGCTTCTCACTAGTGCTGACAAACCAGCCATAACCCTGGCTCCATGCTGGAATGCCCAAGGAAATCTTCCAAGAAGTGCAAGAGCTCAGAACGTGGCTCTGCTTTGTAGGAGCTGGAATGAAATTCCCTGGTGCTCAGCAAGGAGGGGTCACGCAGAGGCTTTGAAAGGCAGCTGGACAGAGATGGCAGCAGGGTTTGGGCCAGAGCCAGGCTGAACAGCCAGCACAGGCCTACACACCTCAGGGGAAAAAAGGCATGCACAGCGTGGGACAAATCCCAGCAAAATGCAGCTCCCACCAGCTCTGAGAGCCTGGCAGAACAGCACAGCTACCTCATCACCAGCCCGAGGAGAGAGCTAACAAGGGGCTGTAGGTGAATCTGTTGCCACAAGCTGAGTTTTTGGGCAAGGTGTAACGAAGGGCAGAAATGCTGATTACCTTCCAACATCCACCTCTCACAGCTTGCAGTCCCTGGAGCATCACCCAGAGACCTCAGCACAGCCACACTGAGGTGACACACACACACAGACCAGTGAGAGGTGACTTCCAGTGTGCCACTTCCAAAGCTCTCCTGGTAAACTAAGGAGGCTCCACTCAGCCAGCCACCCAGAATCCCCACGTTACATTCTCCTAGCAGAAAAATTCAGAACAGATTTCAGCAAAAGTGCTTTTTAACTAAACTATACAGTTTTATTTGCTCTCCCCCACCCCTCCCCTGCAAATCATACTGGAAATGCTCCAAGCAGGAACCTTCTTTGTGTCTGTGCATGTAAAACTTCCAAGTACATGCTAATTCAGTTTAATTATGGATTTACTTCACTGGCTGCATTGCTAATGCCAGAACCAGCCACTATCTGCAGCCAAGGAAATGAGGAAAAAGGAAAGCAAGGTTTTCCATGCTCATGTCCCTCTCAAGCCCCATCCCTGTGTCCCCGTCCTTTCAGAACTTGGTGTGCAGGAATACCGCAAAGATAACCTGCTCTTTATTTGTACAATTTATTAGATAATCTCCTTCTAATCGAGAACTAATTAAAGGAAGTGAATGCTTGGTTGGAAACGGGGATTAAAACGTGGATAATTATCATAAACGCTACATTTGTTGTTCCAGCCTGTTCTGTTCTCCTCCTCCCCTGTCCCTTTCCCCCCAGTCCCTCTCCCAGGCTGCTCCTGATAATGCTCAGACTGTCTCAGAGGGGGTTTGCTTTCACAATCAATTATTTTCTCTTTTGTCTCCCTGGCTAATGTTTCGTTTGTGTGAGAACATTAACGAGAAGTATTTTCTTTTCCTTGTAAATTCATTTAGACGACAGTGACAGAAGGTGGGGAGGTGGCAGCTGTAGGGAAAAAAAAAAAGAGGAAACAGGAACATTAAACTGAACCTTATAAATTATTTCATCTTCTCCAGACAATCCAGATCTGTCACTGCTCTGTGTGCAAGGGGAATTTTTATTTAATTTTTTTTTGTCCAGGAGTTCCTCCCAGGCACAAGACATTGATGTATGTGGGAGGCTGACGAGAGAGTCTCAGTGAGGCTTTTTCCTGCCTGCTTGCCTGCCAGAGCTGCTGCTCCACTAGCAAGGACCACGGACACTGAGGTCTCATCAGAGTATCTTGGTCACAGCCAGCAAGGAAAGGTTTCATTTAACTGGTCCTTTTTGGCTAGAGCACATTTCTAAGCCTGTATAAGCACAGGCAGAGCCTATTGCTTTGTGCAGTGTCCATGCAGGAGCACTTCTTGCTCAGGTAGAGATTCTGAGGAGCAGGAGGTGGCTGAGGTCAAGCCACATCACCTTCAAGTAAGGATTTTTAGCCACTTGCATTGGCGGATGTGAGGCTCCATTCCCACTGAGATGTCCTGCAAGCCCGGGGCTGATGACCCTATGCCTCCTCTCTTTCCAGATCAGATGAGAACATAAATAATTACTCCTTTAAAAGTGCCCTAGCAGGATAAAAGGTGAAAATAAGAGCAGGCCCCTCAATAGCTGACCACCAGAACAAGACAGGGATGCTGGAACCAGGACCAAGATCAAAGTATGCCAGACGATTTTTGTGGCTGGATTTTTTATCATTTAATTCTCAACAAAAGTGCTAAGAGCACAAAAGTGACAGGCAGATTTTACTTTTCTTGACTTCTAAGGAGGAGAAAGGCTCTTCCTGCCTAACCTGTACCTGGCATGTCATAGTCCAACCTGATGGCATACCACCCTCAGTCAGTCCCACGAATTTTAATGGAGAGGTGCCTAAGGGAGAGACAGCTCCCAGCTGGGAAAACACACAGTCCTTTGAAACTCTGGCATTAAGTGATCTTGCTTTGGGTAATTTTATCACTTTTTCACCAATCCTGGGAAGAAGTGATGCTCCAAGGGGCTGGGTGTGCACCACAAAGGGCACGGAGGGGGGTATCCTGCTCAAGGCCGGCTTCCCCCACACCACCACTGCCACCAGGGATTGTCCCCACTAAACAGGGATGGCAAACCAGCCCTTCAACACAGAGCACGGGTTTTGATACCCATCCACTCCACAGCTTTGGAAAAACACCTCCAGCTTAAGGCCAGGCTCAGCTTTGGCACAATTCAAACAGACCCAGCAGAGGTTTTCCCCCGCGGATCAGGGAACTCCCGGTTTGTTCCCAGCCCAGGAACAAACGCGCAGGGCGTTAGCAAGCTGTTAGCTCTGAAAAATTGGAACTGCTCCATTTCAAAGAGATATGTAATGCAATAGCATCTGGGCTCATCTATCTTTCTCATCATCCTTCCTGCCTTGAAGTGAGGTCTTGCTCTCTAAGAATCCAGACAAGAAAAACACTCCAACAAAACAAAAAGCAAACCTGGCTGGTGATTTATATAAAAGATGACATCTCCAGAAATCCCAAACTTCAAAGGGGCAGCTTTCAGCTCATGACTATCCACTCCCTCCAGCCCTCAAGGCTAGTGTCATCATTCTACAGCCACGGGGATTCATTTGATCCCTCCAAATGGCAGCCCAGTGGTCTGGCACACTTCTGGATGTCAAAAAAGTCTGCACTGCCAGCAGCAATATTCTGCAGGGGTTGGTCTCTGAAAGGACAGATTGAGGTGAAACAATGGAAAGAATCAGTGGCAGGAGGAGGAGGAGGGAGGGAAAAAGGGTACTTTGAAGGACAGCCACAGGCTGAGGGGCTTTGTGGCGTGGTTCACGAGGGGTTGATGGCACAGGGGGATGTCAGAGGTTCCTGGCTGTGCCAGCCCTTCCAGTGTGCTCAATCCACACTCCAAGGACTTTCCCCACCTCCCACAACATCCTGTGGCTCATGTTTACAGGATTAGGGGAAGCACTTGGGACTGGGCACAGGAACACAGGTCTTGTCCTTGTCATCCCAGCAGCACAGGGAAGGCTCTGTCCTCCTATGTCCTCCTCCTCCTCCAGAACACGCTGCAGGTCCCAGCCCTCCCTCCCAACACTCAGGCAGTGGGTGAAGGCAAGGGGACACAAGAAGCTGCCAAGATAAGTAATTGGCTGCCTGCTGGTGAGAACTCTTAATTAGAGGCTTTTCAGCAAGGAAATGTTTATATGGAGTTAATGTATTTACTTTGATGCACACACACTGTAGTAAACAGGCGCCCTTCCTATGCTCCAGCAATTAAAGAAGAGTATTGCAAACAAACACAGCCACCAGCTCCCGTGGATGGGCTCCCACAGCCCCTTTCCCCATGGCCCAGAGCATCCCTGAGAGATGGGATGGCCCCAGCTTTCCCAGGGCAATGCTGTGGGTGACCATGCTGCTGGGGCAGGGTCCCTTAGTCCAAGTGGGCGAGGAACTTTCCCCCATCCAGTCTGGAAAACAATAAATTGAGCCTAGTTTTCATATTGCAGGCTGGGAAAAATAGCTCCTTCTAAGCAGGGCACTGGATTGTGCACTGGCTGCAGTTTCTGAACAGATTGGAGATGCTGCGCTGCTGCAGTTTAATAGAGTCAGTGTTTATTCCTGTGTGGGAGAAACACTCCATTATCTGGCTTATTAATTGTTAGTTAAGTAATGGGAAGGTGCCCAGAGCAGGAGATGAGCCCTCATCACTTGTTATTAGCTCAGAAACCAGCAGAAATAAAATAACTGGAGATAAATTATCCCAAGTGCTGCCCCAAGTACCGCAAACTGACAGATCTGCTCAGAGGGGAATTCACAGAGAGCTCTCTGGGGGGAGCAGGGAAGAGATAGCAACAGTCAGCCCAATTGGAAATTTCTTGCTTTAATGAAAAGATTTCATCATCTTTGATTCTGAACACCGCTTTTCATGGCTGGGATCACATGGATATTCATGGCTGAGAAGGTACCCCTGCTCCTGTAGGAAAACTCAGTTTATTAGTCTATCACTGACAGAGAGACAGGCTTTGCATTGCTAGCTTAATGCTGCACAAGAGGAGTCCTTTCTTATTAGAAAAGCAACATGCAGCTGCAAACAGTCTGGCCTGGTCACTGCAGGGCTGTGATAACCTCAAAAAACACAGGCAACCCCATTATCCACAGTGGAGTCTGGAGCAGGGATGGGAGCCTCCACAAAGTGAGTTTAACAAGGACAAGCAGCCAAGAAATCAGCAATGAAAAGATTGGTTACAAGACTCTGGCTTCAATCCCAGACAGGTGAAAAAACCCAACTTTGGCCAACTTTGTAATGGCTCCCACAACTAAACAAGGAAAATTCAGCAGCATCCACATTCATCTCCCCCACATCCCTCCTCCAGCAGTGGCCACAGTCATAATTTGCTGGTCCCCATGCAGGGGACTGGCAGAAGTTACCATTCATTATCAGACCCACAATTCCATAGGAAAGCAGAACACCACAATCCAGAGCATGAAGAAATTGAGCTAAACTGACACATTTTGTGACATGATTCAGGAGGAGCAGAGCAAAACAAAAAAAGGAAAGGGAGAGTTGCTCTTCCTTGCAGCCATTTGCCTACAAAACACCCCAGCAGCCTTTCTACAGCACATGTAGTATTTTTACTGCAGTTCTGGAGGAAGACACAGAGGGAAAGGATAGGCCAGGAGCCAGCATCAGCAGCACATTAACAAACCCAAGGAAAGCAACGACAGCCAAAGCTTGGGTCTAACCTCACACTTGGAGCTGAAATTAAACCTGGGCCTGATTTAGGAGAGCACAGAAGCACCTGAGGCAGCTCTCCACACTCTGCTCCCCAAGGAGGCAGCCCCTAGCACCAACATAGACATTTGTGGATGCTCCAGACTGAGGGTTCAGCCCTAGTACTTTACAGCAATTGAAAAATTAATCACAGAAGGGTTTGGGTTGTAAGGTGAATTTCATTCACCCCCTGCCGTGGGCAGGGACACCTTCCACTAGACCAGGTTGCTCCAAACCCTGGCATTTCAAGCTTTTTTCACTAATCACAGGATCACCAAACACCAGTGTCCCTATGACAGTAAACTGTTCTCATTCCAGTCTCTGTCTGTGGAGTTTTCCCCAAAGTCACCCCCACAGCCCAGAAAAAAAACCCTGCTCACACCACAAAGTGCTTTCTTTAAAGAAATTTTACAAGACTTGTACTACTTTGGAGCCTTATCTCTTCAGATAAGCATCTCTTGCTCCATGTTTCATTTAATACATCCTAGAAATACAGCAGTAAGCACTGTTTCATCTTCATCCTGCAACAGAGCACCCCAGATCCAAGCTCATTCCCAAAAGTATTTGTTTGTGAGAAGAGACTGCCAGCCCCTAGCCCTAGAGAACTCCAAAAACATTGCATCTGGCTCAGCCTCTTCACTTGCTTGTGTGTCTCAACTCAAAACAGAAGAATTCCTTAAGAGCAGCAGCCCCTCTGAGAAGCTAATTACCTCCAATCTGCTCCTGCATCCACACATTCCAAATATCACCTACCTGCCATCCCAAGTTTTCAAGTTTCCTCCAACTCCAGCTCCCAGAATAAAGCAGAAAGCTTTCAGGAGTGCCTGGCTCCTGCTTTTATAAGCTCTTGCAGCCACGAAGCTGTTCACAGGTGGGCTAAGCAAGGCAGCCCAATTATGCTTCCCTAACAAGAGCCTTTCATTTAAGTGGATCCAGGTGTATCTTCCCGTTGCTGAAGGTGCTTCCCTCACTGCATCATCCCAGAGAGGGTACTCCACCTCTAAATTGCCTGTCACTTGAAGAATGCTTTGCAAAGTGCTGTGTTTTCCTGCCCCTGTCTCAGAACTTTGAGGGCCTGTGACTCATTTGAATGTGCCCAGGTTGGAAAAGGAGCTCTCTGTTCCTGGGGGTGACCTGGTGGCACAGAGGCAGATGAGCTCCAGGTGAGGTGAAAGGAGGCTGACAAGGCAAGAGAGAAGGTTTCCTCCTGATTTCTCTGCATATTGATAATCTGAGTTGTCACTGCATCATAGGGCTCTTCTCTGGGATAAATTGTGAGGTGGTTTGTATAGGAAAATACAGCACCTGCCATCAGTGTAAGAATTGCCTCAGAAGGGCTTTTCACAAGGGCATGGAGGGACAGGATTTAGGATAAGTATTAGGAAAAATTCTTCCTGAGAGGGTGGTGAGGCCCTGGCATATCTTGCCCAGAGAAGCTGTGGCTGCCCCATCCCTGGAAGTGTCCAAAGCCAGGCTGGACAGGGCTGGGAGGAGCCTGGGATAGAGGAAGGTGGCCCTGCCCATGGCAGGGGGTTGGAATAAGATGACCCTTTAAGGCCCCAGTCCAACCCAATCCATTCTGGGGTTCTATGATTATTTTTTCCTGGATTTCAGCTGTTCATGAATGCTCTGATCTCAGATGGGAACACCTCCCTGGATGCACATTCACACCTTGTCTATGGAAGGTGATCCCATCTCTCTGACTTCTCCCTTCCCAGCCTCGCTGGCTCAGCCTCTCAACTTCAGACTACTTGTGCTTAATAAAAAGTTTGTTTTTTTTTTCATCATTCACAGACATTTAGTGGTGTTCCTGGAGATTCAGCTGTGTCCCTCTGTAATCCCATCCCTCTGCAAGAAGTCTCTTCTCCACTGTGCTGGGGATGAGAAGAGCTGCACTGCAGTGAGTTTGTGCTAAAACTTTTGCAAGGATGTAGCTTAATTGGCTTCCAGGTAGAGCTGGAGAGCACTAAAGACACAGGGAGGACTTTACCCTTGGAGGTAGAGCAGGATGGATGGCAGGACAAAAGCTCCATGCCAAAAGGAGCTGTCCCCAGCTCCTCCTCTCGCTGCTCCAGAGTTGGTTTTGTCTTGGAGGAAACTCTCATGTACATGGTGATTTCTGTGAGAGGCAGGGACCAGAAAGGAAGGCAGGAGTGAAAAATCAATCAAGATTTGTCAAATACACGGGAGAACTCGCTTTTATGAGATAAATGCCTTCAGAGGAAGCGTTGGTAGACACCTACCACATGTTCAGCCTGCTTAGTGGCAAAGTATGCACCATTAATCACTGTCACTCCAAGGGGCCAGCTTCCCACTGAACCATCTCCCAGGTTTCTCCCTCTTTCAGCCATCCTCTGCCCTCCCAGGAAGATGAGTTGCATTCATAGACCCGTGAGCCTGCAAATCAGGCTGATGCTCTTGGCAGCTGCCATCCCAACCCCTCATTTATCTGGTGCTGAGCCGCCCACTGTGCTTCAGTTCCCCTGAATGGATGCTCATTTTATTCAGGATAATCAGCACCGTGGGCCAAAAGGGTGCTAGAGGAGCTGCTGCCTCTGAGCAGGTGAATTCCATGTGCTGCTATCCTGCTCCAGGGGGACCTTGCCCTTGGAAGCAGACAGGAAAGGATGAAAGGATAAAAGTGGGTGGCTTGGCAAACACCCTCTGCCCAGAAAAAGCAGCAGCATCCAGGGAAGATGGTTTGATGTTTTGACTGGTGGTGCACTGAGCACTCAGGAGCTCTGAGGAAAACCTGGCTTGAGAGCAGGAACAGACCATGGGAATCCCCCAGCAACACTGGGAAAGAAGAGCCTTCAAGGAGCTGAGGTGTCTGAGGAGGGCAATAAGTGATGTGCCTTCCAGACATCATTTCTGACCTCCTCCACCTGCCTCCTGCTCCCCAGGGTATTACTGTGCACCATCACAAGCTGCTCTGAGGCTTTGTGCTGTCTTACACTCACCCATCCTGAAGATGAGAGAGGGGACTTCACCACAGCAGGGTGAGGGGACAGCCCTGTCCTTAGGGATATTCACAATGGACTCCTCTTTTTCCATGTGTCAACCCCATTTTCAGGCTGAGATTATTTTTTTCTTTTTTTGGTCAGACTGCAAATCTTATTCCCACATTTTAATAGCCTGAATTAAGGGTCTCAGCTCTTATTTTCAAGGTATGGCCCCAGGCAGTCACATTGATAACACCTGCTGGGTTGAATATTGCACATGGGGAGTGGGGAGAGCTGGTTTGTGTGGCAAGAGCTATGCAGAGCCCATGGCTTGCACTGTGTGGAGGAGGAGAGAAAGAAATGGCTTGGAAGGCATAAAAAGATCCTATTTTCATGTCCTAAGCCAGTTACCATCTTTAGGGATGAGCTTCATGGAGGGAGCAAATTGCCCTAAGTCCTCCTGCCACGGGGCTCTGCTCTGCACCCCTGAGCTGTCACTGGGGCTGTGGCACAGGATTAGGGGCAGACAGGATCCATGGAAGCAATCCATCCTTGCAGCAATCCCAAATCCCCAGTCCTCCTGGCCAGGCAGGATTACACCCCTCACTTCATTTCACAGAACCACGAAGGGCAGCGAGGACCACAAACCCACCTGCACTGCCCCAGTCACAGAAAAGTTGCTGAGTCAAGAGGTGCAGCTCTGGCTGCTCCAGGCTCCATTTCCCAGCACAGAACTTCCCACTTTTCCTGCTCCCCCTCTCAGCCCTTCATACACATCCCCCACCTCTGGAGAGCTTTCTGCTCTCCAATAGCCTGGAACAGCAGCAGCCCTTCCCCATGCCCCCTTCTCTCCAGGGGCCTGGAGATGGTCCCACAATCTTGGGAATACGTTCATTTTCCATGTTACATCATGACTGACCCCAGTGTGTGCGTGACAATCCCACACCCAACACGAGGGGCAGCTGCCAAGGCTGGGGGTAGACCAGGCTCTTGAGACTCTGTTGCAGGTTGGAATTTGGAAAAGGGGATCCCAGCCAGACACAGAAAGCCCCAAGGGGTCACTGGATCTCTTCCAGAGGAAGGAGGGATTCAGCTTCCAATCCACAGATCCCTGTGGCACACACCACAGTGGGAGGGAAATTGGGGTGAGATCCTCTAGACCAGGAAAAGGAAAACAACAGAGACCAAGAGAAGTGAGGCCAAGCAAAAACCCTGCTCCATCCCTATGCCCCCACTGCTTTCAGGGCTGTTTTACAGAGGAATCTGCAGAGTGACAAGAATCCAAGCTTTGGGGGTTATAAAGGGGCCATGTTCCCATGCCAGGCATGGCACCAAATCCAGCTCTCCAGAAACTCCAGAGCGAGGGCAATCCAAAATTGTATTCAGCAGCTTGTGGCAGTAAAGGAAATCAAGGACCTAGAGCTTCATTTTATGGGGCTGCTGTCAGCAGAGGAATAAAAGCTCATGGCATGACTCCATGCAAGTCCAGGGCACAAAAAAAAACCCCACAGAAGATGGATTCTGAGGTTATTGAAAAAGGAGAGAATAGAGGAGGAGGGAAGTTAATAAAAATCAGGCTGCCAATGCCCCAGACTGCTTTTCCCTCATCCTAAAAAGCACAAGGATTCTGAAAATTGGGTGGAGATCATCAGCATTAAACAAGTCAAGGTTTTTAACTTGGGTTTATGTTTCCTTCTCAATTCCGACATTGGAGAAGGCAAAAAGCTTTTGAATGCTATATATACAAACATTTTTTATAGCTTCTTGTTTTCCCTTTTGCTTAGCACTGAATAAAGGTTTGACTCCTACGTCAAACCCTCCAGATCCCAGTCAGTGAATCCCCAGCCAAGGTTATCTCACAGTTTTTGGACTATGAAAGAAATGGATTGTGGTAGGAATCACAAAACCCCACCATTTCTGGGTGCAGGACTTTCAAGGGACTGGCTGGAGGCTGTGGAATCTTCTGGCTCTCTCTGGCTCCAGAAAGGCACAAGCCAGGATGAGCTGAACTCCTGTTCTCATCCATAGGCACAGGAATGCTTCAGAAGGGGTGCTCAGAAGGATGCTGCCACCACCTCCCAGCCTGGATTCCTTCCTTCCGTCAGAATTTGGTGACCCCCCACCAGCCAGAGCTGGCAAAAGGGAGGGTGAGAACTCTCCCTAATCTGCTGAAGTCAAACCACATCGTTAAACCTCAGAGGCTTCTCCCCAGCCCTTCTGCTCACAAACCAGGGATTTAGAAACAAGAAAAACCTAAAATCTTCAGATACAAGTATTTATTTGCAGGTGCTAAAGGATTTCTTGATTAATTCTGCAGCCTGCTGCTCACTCTGTTTGGTGTTTCGCTGAGAAAGTATTTTAGCTCGACAAAAAACTTCCAGCCTGGAATGTGCCTGGTGTGGGCAGCAGGGCAGTAATTGGCTTGAAAAACAAAACAGTGAGGAAGAACATGAAACTAATCTGAAACCCTTTAAGCCAGATAAAGGCTTTGCTTTACCATGGGCACATGTCTGAACTTTTCCAAGCCTAATAAAAGAAGCATTATCGCTGCAGCAGATGTTAAAACATGAGCTTTCCTTCAAGGAGAGGGGAAAGAGGAAAGAAATGACCTGCCTATAAATACAGATACCAGAGTAGGCTCTCCAATTTCAGACCTTCACATCCCTCTGTTTTGTGGTCAGATATCATCAAAATTGCAATGACAATACAAAGGGAGCCCACAAGAAAGATGGAGGGAGACTATTTGCAAGAGACAGGAAAAAAGGGAACAATTTTCAAGCGAAAGAGGGCAGGGTTAGATGGGATATTAGGAAAAGATTTTTCACTGTGGCCTTGGCCCTGGTTGCCCAGAGAAACTGTGGCTGCTCCTGGATCCCTGGAAGTGTCCAAGGCCAGGTTGGACAGGGCTTGGAGCAGCCTGGGACAGTGCGAGGTGTCCCTGCCCGTGGCAGGGGGTGGAATGAGATCTTCAAGGTCTCTTCCTTCCCTGTCATTCTAAGATCCTATGAATGCAGGCAAGGAATGGCTATCCCAGCCTTATCCTAGCAGCCCAAACAGGGTTTGAACACAAGATCCCTCAGCAGATTTTCTTCCCAGGTCCCCAGCATTGCCATTTGCTCCAAGGAGCACACAGGGGAATAGGCAGCAGATGCAGCATTTCTGGAGACAGCAACACAGTGCAAACCATTACATCAGGTGCCTGCCTGCCAGGGGAAAGCCTGGACATGGGAAGTGGTGACATTCTGAAATCCTGTCTGTTTCAAGGAGTGCTTTTTAATTTATTCATGAATTACTGCATGGTACAGCATCCCCCTTTCCAGCCTCACTCAGAAAAAGAAGAGACTTGTGCAATTTATTACCTCTTCCTGTGGAAATAAAGCAGTAAAAAGAAGACAATCAGGTCTGTGACAATTTAATTATCACCCTCCTAAGGCGGCTGCCCCACCCTGACCTTTTTGGGGAGCCCATGGTGTGCTAAGCCCCAGGAACTGGCCAAGACCTGCTAGGAAGTCAGGAGTAAAACATCTCCATCCTCTTTCTGTGCATTGCCTTTTTAGTGTGGAATTTGAATTCCAGGCCAGGAATCTAAATAAATACGGATTTAAAACAAAACAAAACAAAAAAA
>WEIU01007833.1:101181-129452 GCA_013389925.1 Aegithalos caudatus | reverse complement strand
AAAAAAAAAAAAGCCTTAAAATTTTTGCAGCACCCTGTCAGTGGTCCATACCTAGGGAAAGACATCAAGGATGTGCCTGTCTATCAGGCCTGAGGAATTCCCTTTTTTGGTTCTATCAGGGATGCCAGAGCAGCTCTAGGTACAACTCACAGGTAGCAGGAATGATGTGTTTTTTCTAGAAAGAAAGGGGCAGGGAGACTCCTCTGGCAACATAAGTCAGTTCAGATGGTGCTGGCTTACAGGCCTCTTCCTTTAAATTGATTAATAATGACACATTTAAATGGACAACATAAATTAATTTCTGAATTGCACCATTAGTAAGTAATTAATTTCTTTGCTCTGTGAAACTAAGATATCACTGTTATCTAAATCTATAAAGAGAAGAAATGCTGAACGAGGACTCCATTAATGTAAAAATTGATTTTTCCATTTGCCCTCTTCTGAGGTTTTTTTTTCCCCTCTCCCTCCCTCCAATGCATTTATTTTTCAAGTGGCTGGGGATGGGGAGAGTAACCTAATTTATATTTCCAGTGGTAATCAAAAGATCATGCATGCTTATTTGAACCAAATGATGTCATTATGAGGGCTGTTAAAGCCGGGGTTGCCTTGGAAACACAAAATACTGATGGTTGAGGTTGGACTTTGGAGTTCTGGGTAGGCAGCAACAAGCAAACGGCGTGGCCAGACCTGATCTGACTGGGAACATCACCCCAGGTCACTGAGATGTTCTCTTTAGCACCCACCAGGCTGCCCTTTCCCCTGTTCCTCCCTCCTCCTGCCATAACCCATGAGATTTTTGTGGAGCCAGCAGCGGAGGACAAGCAGGAGTGACGAGGAGTGGGAAGGACACTCCAGCTGAGGGCTGCATGCTGCCTGCCACCAGCTGTCCCACTCCTGCTTCCAACCCCAAAACATGCACCTGCTGCCCCTGGTTGGAAATCCATGGGGCATTCAGGTCATCTCTTGATGGTCAGAGCCAGGATCTGGATGTAGCCGAGGTGTTGGGTCCTCCTTTCCATCCCTGTTTGCCATTTACTTGGTAAATCCTCCAGGACACATCCAGCCTTGGTGCAGGTCATGAATCCCATGATCCAGGTGCAGTCTAGGAGAGGGAAGTTTATTTTGAGTGCCCCAGAGTGTAGGAGTTGCTTGCAAAGATCACAAACCAAGACTCGTCTGTCCCCTCTTACAGTCCAGGATCCATCAGCCAAGCATACATTGGGTAATTTTAAAATCAACAAGAAATTTAAACTGACCTTCCATTACTTCAAGAAGAAAAAGCCTTGATTTTTTCCATGCAGGGAATATTTCCTTGGCTCTTGTACTGAGATGGTTTGAGGCAGCTGTGCCTGGTGTCATTTGCATGGGCGGGATGCCAAGAAAAAGTGACAAAGGTTGGACAGCAGGTTTTGGGCAGCCCAATGTCCTGGTTTTGGAAAGAACAGGTGTTTGCTAAGGAAGGCAGGAGCCTCCCTTAAAAGGAGAATGCAAACCCCCTCCCTCTGAATTATTATAATTTTGAAATTAAGGGGCTCTCAGGCAAAGATATGGGAATTGGAATAACAGTTCTTTACTGGGAATATTAAAATAAAAGTGCAGTAGTACAAAAACAAACAACAACAACAACAAAAAAAAACCACTGACAGAGTCAGAATACAACCTGGCACCCTGTTGGTCAGGGTGGTGGGAGCAATCCAGTCCTCCTGGAGTGACAGATGTGGTTCTGTTGGAGCAGAGGTGATCCTGCAGAAGGGTGTAGGTTCCTCCTGAAGGTCCAGTGGTGATGAGATGGGTCCAATCTTCCTCTGGTAAACCAGTGGAAAAACAGGCTGCTCTGGTGTTCCAAATCTTAGATTTTATCCAGGTAGGAATGCTTGGCTCCTCCCCCTGGGTGGAGCATCTCCCAGTGTGATGATGGAATTTTGTCAGCCATGCAGTGAGCCTCAATGGGCCATGAACAGCAGACATCCCCTGGAGGGAGGATGGATTCTGGAAAAGCCAAAGAACCCTGCCCCACCTGGTCTGACAGAACCATTAGCAGAAGATCCCCCTCCTGAGTTATGAGGGATGGGTCCTGGAAGGGATGAGGAACACTGCCCCAGGTGTTAATAGAATGCACACTTTTGGTTACATCCTGCATTGCAATCTAAGACACCCCACCAAGACAGAAGGGTGAAGACTGATGCTGCAGTTTTGAGACAGCTCCTGGGTCTCTTCAGCCAGTTCTGCCCTCCCCAGTTCAGGATACTGGGAGAGGAAACTTGGGACTAAACTGAAGATGCTTTAGTACAGCTGCTGGGCCACTCAGGTCCTTCAGCTGTGCCAGGCCACAGTCTCACAGTTCCTTTTCAGTTTTTTCACTACCCTGTCCCAAGAAGAACACGATGTCACCTCTGATCACATCATGATTTAAAGTATACCTCAGAGAGAGGGAGGAAAAGCCTGAATCCCATCCCCAAATATCCTCTGCCCTAAAACAGGGAACAGAGCCAGTGGAATTATTTACAGAGAGTATTTTGGCAGCTGCTTTCCCCCTCCCCCCTTTTGTTAAAGAGGGCAAAACAAAACATGCATACAAACAAGTCAATGGGATACAACATTTATTGTCTGTGCAAGGAGTGTTAAATGAACTCATTTCAGCTTCTCAATTAATATCTGGATGTCCCCGGCCACCACCAGGGCTGTTTTTCCCTTTGGTGAGTAGGCAGTGACATTAATTCCACCATGTGATCCTTCTCTTTCCTGACTGAGTCACCTTCCCCTTCCACGCAGGACTTTCTTTTAAGGTTCATCAATTGAAATCGTTTGAATGCAGCGAGAAAAATAATAAAAAGAACATTTCCTAACATTGGCAGGAGCATTTCAGGCATGAGCACTTTGAATATTTATTTGCCCTTTGTGGGAGCAATCTCAGCAAGGAAAAGTCAGCGTGAATAAAAGGAATTGCAAATACCAGCAAAGGAGCTCCGTAGTTTTCATTCATGAGAATATTTGCACAGACTCCTGGGAGAATTATCAGCCAACGTAATACAGAATCCCTTGTAGCATCAACACTTTGGATACTCCATAATCCTGCTTGTCCAATGGAAAACATCTTTTCCTGAGAGCTGAGAGCCTAAGCCGGTATGTTGGGGGTTTTTGTTCCTGGCTTGGGAAGGCTAGAGAGGGATTGGAAAAGTTTGGAGAATTATCTTTGCCCCCTTTCTGTGTCACAGTGCCTTCTATTCCCTCCTGCTCTCCTCTCTCTCTCCCTTAAGCTGGAACAAATAAGCTCAGCTTCCTTCAGAAGTAAAAAAAAAAAAAAAAAAAAAGAGGGAAAGATGTGGCCAAGCAGCCAGAACAGTTGGAGCTGTGGAAAAGCAGGAGTTTCACAGGGAAAAGCCAGTCGAGGGGCAATTCATGGCAGAATGTTATACCACAGATCTGGAATTGACAAAATTCCATGTGGGATCAAAATGAGGACAAACCACTGAGGAGCAGAGCCAAAACATCCTTCTGCCTGGGAAAGAAGAAGCAGGATAGCAGCATAGCAGCATCCACTACATTTTGGGGGATCAGCAATAAAACCACCGAGGTCTATTTACTCATAATTAGCCTTTCTGGGGAAAAAAAAATCCTGTGGAAGTTCATTCTTGCCATAGAGTTTTACAGGGTTGTTCAGAAACTTATTGGAAGGATATTATCTTGCCCAGGTTTTTAGAGCATTTCTCTAGAACCCTGTTGGTTTCAGCCCTGTTAAATTCAATAACTTCCCTAAGGGAGTGCTTTAAGTGTCAGGCTTGATTCAGTTATATAAAGGGATAAGGGAATAATCGTTAGACAGCACACAGGGATGGGAGAAGTGGTTTTGTGTGGCACCAGTCTTATTTAAGAACAGTCTGAATTTATAGATGAGGCTGATGAGAAAGTTGGAAGCAGCTAACGTGAGTGTAAAAGACAAAAGCCAGGCAGTGCTTTTAGAGAGGGCTGGGATACCACAGAGACGTGGGGATGGTTTCAGATGAGTATTTTAAGTGTTTTTAGCTGTTTACCTTGGTTTCATCAAGATGATGTCCCGTGTGCTGTTCTTGCTATTCATAATGTAAGCTCTGGGCACTGGGGCCCCTGTCCCAGCCTGTGTTTCCTGCTTTACAGTTAACACATCCTGCAATCCAAAACACTGAAGGCTTTAATGTTTCTTCTTACTTCTAATACAGAATATTTGACTCCTAAAATGCTGTTGTCATTGCACCTTAACTTATTGTGACAGTGTGAACCGTGACTAATCCTTGTGAGTGCTGAGCACAGGCACAGACTGGAAACCCAAATCAGCACCTCACTTTCCAAGCACTCCCCTCATCCTCTCCAGAAAGGAGGGAGTGGATAAACATGGCCTTCAGGAGACAGAGGATGTGAAAAAGGGTGAATGTCTCCATCTGAGACCTGCTCTGTCAGGAGACAGCCACAATTTGAAGAGGAGGAAGGGTGTGGGGCTGGCTTTACAGTGTTGAGCTGCAGAGGAGAGGCCCTTCCCTGCTAACAGGTTTCTAGGGGCACATGTGAACTTAATGATGCTCTGATAGCTTTTCACTTCAAATATAAAAAATACTCCACACAATCAGGCAATCAGGTCCAACTCCATTTCCTTCATTGATGGAACCAAATAACATGGATTTTCCAGCCAGTGGCTAAAACGACTGAAGCTTTCTGCTGCTAAACACGGATTTCCATCAGCACTTCTGCTTCCTGAACAGGCCACCTGCAACTTCCTCAGCCATACCTGAGACCCTTCAGGAAGAGGCACCTCATGACCTCAGCCCAATCCATCCCTGTTCCTGGGATCCCTCTGGCCATGCTGACACACTGGGTGGTGCTTTCCCAAACCTGGATCCGATGATGTTCAACACCACCACCATCAGCTCCTGCTTTTCTAAAAGGAAGGACAACTGCAGGAACTCTTCCCAACCACCCAAAGGCCTCATTTATCTCCAGAGTTACTCAGCTCTTCTCAGCTTGGTGGAGATTTCCTGTCATTCCACACCCTTTTTATGGCTTCTCCGGGTCCATCCCTGGCCCGAGCACGAGACGCTCCATTTGTTTTGGCAAGAACGTCCCTGAGATTTATACCTGTAATTATCCAGGTAACCTTTCCGACAGGGAATTTTAAGATGTTCAACGCTAAAGCAAACTACACATTAAATGTGATTAATAAGGCACCAAATGATTGCGAGGCTGCACCTCCCTGCTTGTTAAGCGTGTCAACTGGAGCCTCCCTGACTGATCCCACCACTGTGAGACACCCAAAAGTGGCCATCCCCATTGGATATATCCTTCCTTCCCTGGCAATGCCCATGGGAGGGTCAGGGGGTGAGCAGCCACGGAGGGTGACATCCGTCCCCTGAAGTTTTGATGCCTTGGGAAGGCTGACCTGAAACAGAGAGTGGGCAGAGGCAGTGAATAAAGCAGATATTTATTGAAGGCCTTTAGGGTACACCTTGGGCAGGACAGGGCCTGGCCAGGGCTGCACCCAAGGTGGACCAAAAATGGTCACAAAATGGCTGAGCAGTCACCAGGTCTCACACTTTTATAAGTTTTGGTCCATTTGCATCTTGGGGTTTATTTGTCAATTACATCTTCAGGTTGTGAGGTCCTGTCCTTGTTCCTCCCTTCAGCCACCCTTGTTTGTGCTTTTGGGCCTGGAAGTTGTCCCTGGTATCTAGCAGGAAAAGGATTTGTTTTGTGTCCCTGCTCTGTGCAGAGCTGAGTGACCCTGACTGTGAGACTCAGAGCTGCACCCCTGGCAGCACAGAACCTGAAAACATGAAAGCTAAAACTTAAGGCACCAGTTTCATGGAGGACTGAGACTTCTTCTTGGATCCTTGCTCACCTCTTCTCCTGCCCCTCTGGCTCTCTGTCCACCCTGGTGGGAGTTGTGAGGGAACAGCACTGCCAGAGGGATGCTGAAGAGGGGACAGCAGGATCTCAGTGACAGGAGACAGGAGCACAAGCCCAGCTGGGAGGAAGGCTCAATGAGGCACTGCTCCCCTCAGCACCAGGCTCTCTCTCTGGAATTGTCTTGCCATCCCCAGCTGCCCTAAGGGAGCTCTCTCTCTCCCTGAGCAGGCTCCAGCCTCACCATCTGTACAACTGGGGAAAACAGCACCTGTCAGGACATCCACCATGGGACATCCCAGGGAGGCATGGAGTCTCCATCTTCCATCAGAAAGGGCTGCAGGAGGATCCAGAGGGAGCTTTTCCAAGGGACCCAGCTTCACAGTGTGCTCAGCAGGTTGCACAGTGCTATCCATTCTGGCCTGCATGGAGCTGAGGTTTTCCAAAGCTTGCATTTTGCTGCTGGGTTGCCCAAAGACAGTAAAAATCAGTCACAGTCAAGCCTGCATTGACCTTCAGTCAGCAGCTCCAGCACACCGGAATTGTAGGAGAAATGCTGATCGCTGCTTCCCTATTCTCTGGGCAAAGTTATTGCATATAAATTGTGTATTGATTAGAGGAAGAAATTGTAAAGAAGCCTCTCTGGGAAAACTGGAGGGTGGGAAGAAATTCAGGGGCTGACAAAAGAGCAACTTTAATTAGGAAGGGAAGCAAAGCGGTGGGAAGGAAAAACAAACACGACCTCCCCTCAAGAGCCTCCCGCTGCAGATCTGAAATTGTCTCTCTTACAGAAAAGAAACGGGATTTTGGAGCTGCAAAATGGAAGCAGGGAAAAGAGCTGGCTTTTCCTCTCCACCTTAGCACTGACAAGGATGGGGAAAAGAGCAGCTACACTTTCTGCTGCTCCTGGATTTCACGTGTGGAGCGAGGAAAGCCATGGATCACCTAACAAGTGTGTAACAGCCATGCTTAACTCTGCCTCCTAGCTCCGAGTGCTTCAGGGTAATTACACATCTTGCACTTATTAGCTGTAATTACTGGGTTCTGTAATCTGCAGAATGTGTCATTAGAGCATGGGCAGCCTCGAGTGGTCTAAATAGGATCAGAGAAGTTTCTTGTTTATCCTCTGACTTTTCCTGCCTTGGTGTTAGGTGATGTGCTGCTTCCCCCCAGGACCCCTGCAGCCACCACAGGCTGTGGTTCCTGACCTGGGACACGTGTGGGAACACACACACAGCCCTGGCCTGCAGCTGATTAAGGGCTACAGGAGCCTTTAAAAAGTTTGGTTTTCCCTCATACAGCCAAAATGTGGTGTTCCCAGTCCAAGCACTCCTTTGGATAAGCACCATTACACCAGGAACGGCTGGATCAGCTGCAGGCTTCCAGCCCCTGCCTCCTGTCCCTTTGCTGCTGGGCACTGCCAGGACTCTGCCTTCAGCAGGAAAGCCTCTGAGTCACACAGCTACCAGCAAGCAGAAAACAGAGGATTTAATGTCAGTTTGGACCTACCTAAAAACCCTGCCAGCTCATCACAGATGGGACTGGTCAGAGCCAGAACAGGTTCCCGAGAACGTCACAGTGTAAAGAATTGAACCGGTTTAGGACACTCCTACCTTCCAGACAGGTTTCTCCCCTCCCCAAATTCTGTGTGAGTCACTTCTCCTTTCACCTGGACTCATCTCCTGGATGTGTTTCTCTCCAGCCTCCCCTGATTTCTGGGACATGGTTGCTACAGTCCCCCCCTGCATGCAGCAGCTCCCCCTTGCAGAGGTCTCACAGCCCAGATCCTGCTTTTTCCCCCAAGAGTAAATAGAACCCCTCAATTAATGTCTGTCTCCCTTTCCAGATGAAAGCAAGCTGGCAGCTTGGCTAGAGCAGTGGGAAAGCCTGGGATTCCCATACCTTGGACAATCAGCTTCTGGGTACAACAGTTCCCAGGGCAGCTTAGCTTTGTTAGGGCAGCTTTTTTTTTTTTTTTTCCCAAAATCCCTTTAATTTCACCCCAGTGCACGAAAAGGAAAAGCCAGTCTGCCCAGCCACCCCTGCACAGAGGCCTCTCAGATCCAAGCTTTCCTAAAACCCGGGAGGCTGTAAAAAGGATAAAGCCCAAGGATAAAGACAGCTCCAGAACATTTGTCTCCAGTGTGATGCTTCCAAAGCAGGTGCCACCAAATGGGCACGAAGCAGACAGTGCCACCAAGCCCAGACTGACCTGAATAAGCTGCAGCTGCTGTGCCCAGGTTGTGCCTGACCCATCCTTGAGCAGTTTTTCTTTTTCCACAGCATAGGTCTTTACAAAAGCGTTGCAATCTATCTTTACATGATATAAAGATTTTACTCCCTTCCTGCTTATTGTTTGGGCCAAATGAATTTTAAAAAAAAAAAAAAAATCCACTTGCTAGTGGAAAAAAAAAAAATCAAAACCAAGAGTGTGTGAGATATCTTGGACTGAAATGTACCCTTCCATCCAATCCAAGGAGGTATCCAATATTAGGATACCTTACTATCCCACTTGGATTAGCAATGAGCCAGAGTCATGGCAGCAGTATCCTCATCCCTAATGCTTATGGAAGTGCCCCAAAAAGCCAGGCAGGTAGAAGAGGCCATCAGGCTCCCCACAGGGGTAGGGACTACCTGGGATAATCATTTTTTTCCACAGGCAGCGAGCTGCAGCCTTGCTAACAGAGCTAATGCATCTCTCCAGGACAACAAAATGTAACTGAGCACAACAAGAGCAGAAATTTCCATGGCAATTTCTACTGTGAATTATATGTGGCTCCTTTTTATGAGCCTCTAACACCCCCTGAAAGCAGCACTCACCTGTGGGGGGCCTGTGGCCACCTCGCCCTGGGCCAGCCAGCAGAGCTGTGGTAGTCTAAAACCAGAACATTGTCCTTGTAACCACCTAGGGAGAGAAAGAAATAAGGTGAGACCATCATCTCCTTTTTGTTTCCTTGGGAACCAGCATCCCATCCCTAATGCAAACAATGGGCTCCCCAAATAGGCCAGTTTGGGGTTCTCTTCCCTCTGGGGAAGCCTCTGAGGAGCCTCCACTGAAGCCAGCAGAGCCCCTTGGGGTTTGCACAGATAAAAGAGGGAGGTGCATGGACCCTGGGCTCCACAAGCAGTGCCAGAGGTGCCTGCTATGGTAGCTCCAGATTTCTGGCCACCAGCCAGCAGGTGAGATGGTCAGGCAAACCAAAAGCATCACTCATCTTTATTGCCTGCTCAGGATTTGCTCCTTGTTCCTTTTGCACCGTCCAAGGCTCGGAGATGAGAGCAGATATAGCACCAATCGTTAGAGGAGCAATTCCTTATCTCACAGGAGCTCTGAGAGGCTCAGTCAGCTCACATTTGCAAACCACGACGAGCTGAAGGGACAACATGTCCAAGGAGAAGGGTTGCTCACAACAAAGCCCAAAGCAAGGCAGCTTTGCTGGCTGAGCCCCCTCCAAGCCCCCTCCTCCTCGCTGTGGCACAGAGCACAGAATACAACCTGGAGCTGAAATACCCCTAAGGGAGTGTTCCCTGCTGCCTGCCAGCCCTGGGGCCCAGCGGGAATACCACGCTAATGACATCCTTCAGAAATGTAATTAGCCTGCCTTCCTGGCGAGCTGCATTAGGGGGAGCTCGGAGAAGTGGGCTCCAGTGGGTGAGAGCCAAGGCTTGTGCTTTGAAAGCTGCATTAGGGAAAGGGAAAAAAAAAATAGAAAAGAAAACGTTCTAATATTACTTAATTACCCCAAGACATCCTGAGATGTAATTGAGCTTGGAGGGCTAAATGAAGGCTGCGCGTGTGAGAGCGGCAGAGGTTGATGCATTTATAATGAGACCACTTTGCAAGGCAAACAAGGTCCCCACGGAGGGACAGGGGGGCAAAGAGGAAGGACAAGAAGGGGGCTGAGCAGGTGTTGAGGTGCCTCAAGTTCCACTGGCCTCCACCAGCTTCGTGCAAAGTCTCTTTCCCCTCTGCTCCAGGCCAGAATGGATGGAGGCAGGATGGGAAGGGAAGGCTGTGAATGCAGATACTGCAAGCCATGGAATCAACTTGCTCATGGTTTGGATGCTGAAAACCCCATAAAAGCCCTTAGTAGCCAATAAAACAGGATATATCAGCTGTCAGAGCCATCCCTCCATCCAGATCCAAACCCGAGCCGTTCAGGCATCTCACCAGCATCCCCCTGGAGAAGCCTCCGGGCAGGGAGCGGGATGAGACTGCGAGAACGATCCATCCTCAGGGCAGGGCTGTCTCCGAAGGAGAGAGGGGAAACCTTCCCCAGAGTGGCCAGGCTTCATCCCCACTGCTCTCCGGGACTGGGATGGAAAGCAGGCGGGCAGATCCCAGTCCTGGAACACATTCCTTCCATCCACAACGCCAGAGGCCCGCTGCACGAGCACAAGCCCATTCCAGCCCTGTTTTACATACTGTGCAGAAGGAGACATTAAAATCCAAACGGTTTATGGTAATTAACACTCATTTAAATATTATACTGGTAACCATCACTTCCAATTCTTCTCAGCCTTGAAGGGGCTCCGTGTGCACGTTCATATGTACAGGGAGATTTTAAAGGGATACTCCATCTTCTCTTCTGATTGCTGCCTTCCCAGAAAAAGGATGTTTAACGTTCATTAATTGTTTCTTTTGGAGAAAATGCTGTGAAAAGCCACCAGAGGAGAGCGGATTTTTAATTTTTTTTAAATGATCATTATTATTTTTGGAAAGAAAGTAATAATGGGGAGCCCTGCCTGTGTCAGGGATGTATTAGCTGAGCGTGGCTCAGTGGGGGCTGCTAGAGCCCCGTGATGGGCAACACAGAGCTGCCTGTCACCAGAGGAATGAAGACTGTGGAGATCAAACAACCTTTAAGTGGGAACAAATGCATTATTTATCACAAATTAATCCTTCTTTCTCCTTTTTCGCCCAAGCAGCAGGACTGAGTCACACGGGAGGCCAAGGGGATCTGTCGAGCACCTCTGATGGGCCTTGCTCTGATCCACTCCTTTGTGATACCAAAAATCAGTGGGGAGCAACCAGGCAGTGGACAAATCCGTAGGCTGTGGTACAAAATAAAGTTGTGAGAGGCTACAGGTGCCCCAGCCCTGTTTTCAAGAGCTGCTCCAGCAAATCCAGCCAGGCAGAGCCCTGCAGCCCAGGGAAAGCTGGACCACAGCATCCCTGGAGGATGAGGAAGAAGAGAAGATGCCCATTGCTGCATCCTTCAGGCACTGACAGCTCTGTGTCTTTCCATCCCCTGGGGAGTTTCCTCAGGAAGTTTTCCTTGAAGGGATATCAAGCAATTTCCACTCCAGCATCTCCCAGGTGTCCAGACAGCCGGTCCCACTGATCCGCAGAGATGCCAGCTCCTTCTGGGAATAACTCTGCACAGGATGGGAAAAAGCTGGTGTGGCTGCTGTGCCCCATATCCACCCCTTCCCTCCGAGCCCCAGGAACACAGGCAGGAATGTGAGGCCTGCACAGCATACCCTGGGATCCAGCTGTAGGGAGAGCTCCAGTAAGTGACCAGCAAGTGACCAGCAATCCCAGCAAGGCAAGTGATCCATGTGCACACCTCATCAGCAGGAAAACTACCCAGGATATTCTTACTCCAAAGCATTGTTCCTCACCCACCCATCCATGGGAAAGCCTGGGAAGTGGCAGCAGAGCCCAGGAGCTGTTGCAATGCCCCTATTATACTAATGATGTTTTCTGCCCAAACCATCCCAGGTGTGGCTCCCTGTTACAAAACAGGAGTAGCCAGGAGAGACTCCCTGATCCCTTCAGGCTTGGACCTGTCCCTTGAACCACAAATCCCACGAGAAATACTCAGGATTTTCTTGCAGGGGACCACCAAGTGATGCTGAGAGAACATAAGCAAGAGCCTGAGCCCATTCCAATCGCTTGACAAGGTCTTGCAAGATCCATGTTTGCATTAAAAAGAAATTAAAAGCTTTTCCACTCCACTAGCTTGCCCAAAGCTTGCATACTAAATAGTAAGTGCTACCTATGAGGTTGAATAAAATCTTCATTAAAAAGAAAAAAAAGCCAGCAGTCACTGAATACATCATAAACAATGACATTGGGGAGGCATTGTTCTTCTTCTGCCTGATGGACCGTGCTGAAACACCTGTTTCTTATCGTGGAACTGTTAATAACTGTCACCACCAAAATCAGGGCTGAAAAGTGCCATTAAGTCAAGTTATTCCAACCTCCACCTAACTAGGAGGAAAAAAATTAAAAAAAAAAAAAACAACAAGGAGAAAGAGAGGCAAAGCTATGCCCGAGATAAATGTCAAAGCATAATTGTCCATGTGTCTCCCAAAAGAAACCCCACCAAACAAATCCATCTCAGATGGCTCCTGCCTCACTGAGATCTTGCTGACATGAGAGACACAGCTGGGTAACCATAGGCACTTTTAGCTGATTAACTACAGACACTGACCCTTGCAATTAATTCACTGGGGATTTGTTTCATTCTAATCATCTCCTGAAGCTGCAGCCTCCCCATAAAGTCAACAGAAAAGAAATTTCTGGTCCTTTCTCTTACACCAGCTGTTAAAGGGGTAGGAGGGATGGTTACCCAGGGGGGTTTAAGGTAATCCTGAATGAGCATTTGAAGAACACAACTCCTTGGGAATTGTGAGGTCTTTATCTTCTCAGAGAAAACTGGAGCAATGCAAAACTTAAATCCCCTGCTTTGCACGGTTCAGGCATGGAAATAAACCTGAGTTTATCAGTGGAGAGAAAAAATCTCTCGCTGTCCTTTGTTGTGCTGCTCACTGGCTGTATCTGCTTGATCTCCCATCACTGCTGGAAGCTTTCTGTGGCTTTGCCATAGCAAAAATAGTCATTCCTCCCCAAAATCACAACCAATCTGAGGTTTCCTCCTCCACAGAATCACCAGGACTGGGTAAGGCCTCGGAGATCATAGAGTACAACCCCAAGCCAGCAGCAGCACCGTGTTCTCAGGTGCCATGAACACACGTTTTTCCAACACTTCCAAGGATGGTGACTCCACCACTTCCCTGGGCAGTCTGTGCCAGTGCCTGACCACCCTTTATATGAAGTAATCTTTCCAACCTAAACCTCCCCTGGTGCAACTTTTCCTTTAAGGTCCTGGTTTGGTCCCATTTTGGGCACTTTCTGCCCAGTGGAACCCAGCTGCCACCCAAAGAACAGGAGCTGACATCCACCAGGAGTCACAAGAACTCCCTGGAATGGGTTGACCATTTAAAAAAAAAAAAAAAAAAAAAAAAAAAAAAAAAAAGGAAAAAAAAAAGGAAAATTACCCGGGTTTTTTTTTTAAAAAAAAAAGGTCAATTACCCTGGTATTTTCTGTCAAAAATGAAAAATTAAGTGGAAATTCTGGCTGGAGCAACTCTTTGCCCTCAGCTTGGGAATCCATACAGTGACAGCCTGAAAGCTTCACCCTCCTGGTACCACACAGAGCGTCTGGATCGAGTCTCTTTATTTATATTTTCTTGAGACATCAGAGCTTATTTCCCCCCCGCCTCCCCTTGATCCGCAGCCTAGAAGAATTTTAAAAGCATCCACGCTTCTCCAGCGGTGCAAGCGCATTCAACAAAAAAAGATGCACCTGAGATGACCTTGAAACAAGCCCAAATTAATCTCTGCAAGGCGAGCCGCTGCGGAGACAAAGCATTCCTTCGGCCGGGCCTTTGGAAAGCGGGATACGGCGGAGGACAGCATCCTTTATCTTCCTCTCCCGACAGCCTGAGAAAGGCCGGTTCAGAGGAGCAAAACAAAACACTCACCTGCGGGACAGAATAGTTCACTTAATCCCCCAAAGGCAAATCCTGTTAGCATGTAAAACTAGGAGTGATAATTGTAGCCGGTTTTCAACCTTTACTGTAGTGGAAATAATCACTTCAGCGCCGCCGCCTCGCCTCCCAGAGACTCCTTTCTCTGCAGATTATTTTAAACTAATCTAACAAGGGGGAGCAGGAGGGAAGGAGGGTGGAAGGCTAAAGATGAGGGAATATTTAAGACTGGGGTGGGAGGGATGAGGTTCGGGCAGCCACGGGCTGGGCTGAGCAGCAGCTCCGCTTGAGAAGCAACTCTGAAGCAAAAATCTAAGAAAATGGGTAAAACCAGGCGGATTTTGTGCAGATGGACTCAGTCAGGCGAGCCTGGTAAATATATTTTTCTGGGAGATAACAGAATTTTAAAATTTTTTTTCTCCCAAGACAAAAGCCAATCTTTGTCTTTTGTGAGAGAGCTTGACCATCTGGACTTCAGCAAAGCATCTGATATTGTGCCACGTGGGCAAATGATTACTTAAACTGTAGGAGGTGAACATCACGATAAGAATTATGAATCAAAGAAACGCTTTGCCTAAAAAAAAAATAATATTATAATAGATAACACCAAAAAAGGAGGCAGCTTGGAGAGATTTTGCTGAGCAGGCTGTTCAGTCACCGCTCATATTCAACACTTCACGATGGGGGACCAACACTCATCAAACTCACTACTCTGGAGGCAAAAACAAGGAATTTTGGCATCATTTGGAAGGAAATGATGCCTTTGAGAACCAGACCCACAGATGTGGAATGACATTCAATGGGACAAAATCCCAGGCCAGGTTTAAAGGATCTGTGTTAAGGGTGGGAAGTCAGTGGGAAGGCCCCACCTGTGTGCTTGAGCTTGTCCTCCAACAGACATGGGGGGTCTGATGGCAAAAAGGCATCTACAGCTCAGAATACTTCCAGGAGAGAGAAAAAAAACCCTGTTAATTGCTACCTCAGAAACCCAAAAGGCTGAGGAGCAGCTGGAACATAAATTGGTTTTACTGGCCAGCACAGGAGGTCTCCCCAACGCAGTGTCTCCAAACCCAGGTCTTCTCCAGCCCTCTTCAAACACAAAATTGTCTCTGCTGGAACCCAAAACCAAGGATTTCCCACCCTCTCAGCTCTGCAAGGCCCTTGGAAAGCAGGAAGGCATGAAATACAGGGATTTCAACAGAAATTAAACTGAATAGACTCCAGTGAATTTTTACAACCAGATACTTTGGGCAAACATTATTAAGCCTCCTTAGGTAATGTAATTAGAAGTTCAGCCAATTTTATCTAAATATTGCACACAGAAAAATATCCATCATCTCATAAAGTGAGAAAAACGGCTTTTCCTTCTATTTTTTCTTAATAAAGGGGTTTTTTTCCCTTTAAAGCCTTCTTTAAGCAGGTGAACATTTCGTGAGGAATCCTGGGCTTCTTGTAAGTGCATTTGGGTCTCTCTTGAGTAAACCAGGAGACAGATTCAGGTTCTACATCAAAATCTGTGACAATAATCCTCTTCAGGTGGCTGCTTGAGGGAAGAGAAGACAGCAGCAAGGGCCTCTAAACAGAGAATTACTCAGCTTTACCCAGCAACTTCTGTCTTTATGGGCCAAACCCACTCACTGTGAGCAAGAATGGCCAGAAATTGAGACAAAATGGTTTTTAGTCAGAGGATGTCAACTTGCCAAACCTAAGATCTCACACAGAGGGGAGAAAAAAGCCATTTCAAATGACACATTTGTTTACCCAGGCCAGAGATTTTTTCAGCGTCGTCACGGAGTTTTCAGTGGTTTAAAAAGAAAAAAAAAAAACAACAAAATAAAAGGAAGAAAGAAGAAAATAAAAGAAATAAAGCTTCACAAAGCACACATAACCTGGTATGTTGGACACTGGCCAGGGATGCAGATGGCTCAGATTCAAGCCCTTCAAAACAGGGATTTGTACCCCTCTCTCTCTCTCCAACATTCCCAGTCAGGCCCAAACCATAAACCAATCCTGGGAGTTTCACTCTCACCTTCTGGGTTTTAAAAAAAAAAAGTATCTTGGTTTTATCTGGCTGTAGGAAAAGCCCTCCTTCTGAAACCTCCAGGAGGACTGTGGGATGAGAAAGAAGCAGGTCCCTTCCCTCCCTGGTTTTGATTACAGCTTATTAGCATCATTGTTTGGTTTAAGATTTCCCATAAAAATTCCATTCCCAGCAAAGACCTCGACTAAAAAGTAGCAAGCATTAATAGGAGCTGCCTCTCATTAAGAGCAGTTTCCTAAGAAACGGGAGCTCCTGGGGGTGTGTGTGACCATCTCAGTCAAGCCACCATTTAATAACTTTCACCCAGTTTTGAGAAAGGGTAGAAATCACAAGCTCTTACGTTCCTGAAAGCTTAAGGGAGGAAAAAAGAATGCTGGAGAAAGGAGAAGGACGGCCTGCCCAACCTCACTGTCAGCCACCAGAGAGCCCACACTGAGGGAAAGCACAGGAGATGAAACTCTGCCTTCTCCTGCCAGCAGCAGCACTTGGCTCTTTAAAAAATTAACAAATTACTGTCATAATGGCCCAGGCTGGGAGGCAGGGAGGAAGAAAAGAGAGGCTTTTGCCTTGAGCTTGTCCTTTTCCCGGGAAGGGCCGGTCCTCGCAGCCGGCGGGGCCCGGGGCTTTGCCACCGCCGGCTCCGAGCAGATGGTGCGGACACGCCTGAGCTGGAGAAACCTTTTGTAATGAAACGCCTCTCCCAGAAATTAACTTTAATTAAGGCATGAGCGCTTAATATCTGTATTTCAGACATTAATTCTTCAGCGGAGACCGTTCCCAGCCTCTCATCTCGCACCTTTCCCGGCATCTCCTCCTGTCCCTGGGTGCTGCCACCCATCCCCATCCTCTCCTGGGGAAGGTGGCCCCAGCTGCTAATTTGCAGGGAAACGTGCAGGGACGTCACGTCTTGTAGCTCTCCATCCCTCCCGGAAAATTTGACAGGGGGCTCAAAACTTGTTAAGAGGAGGCTGGTGGGAGGAAAGGCACTGACAGACAGTACAATCACATAAGCTGCTTTTCCTCGGGAAACCAGGCTAAAAATAATACCCTGCAATTTGACAACCTCAACCCAGGAGAGCCACCAACGTGGAAGATGAGGAGCAGAGCCTGGATGGGGGCTGGCAGGAGGAAGGCACAGGGACAGCACCCGTGAGGCCAAACCACACCCTCAACCCTCAGCGGCGCCCGCCACGGCCACTCCGGACACCCAGGTCCAGCCACGTGGGCACGGGTACCTGGAATTCTGTGAGCAAAAGGGCTCCTGTGAGATCCCTCACTCCAAACCCACAGCTTGCGCAGTCTCGCCACGCTGCTGCTGAATTGTCTCAAAAAAGGCTGGTTTATGGCCCAAAACCACCAATGCAAGTGGGAAATCTTGCTGTCACAGGCACAATTCCACATCCCGCTCCGGTGATGGAGGAGCGAACCCTTTGGTAGTAATTGCTATGCACGGGCAGGGGGAAGAGATTCTGATAGCTTTTATTATCAGGGTATCCAGACGTAAAACGAATGCCTGCAATATTTATCCATGTCATCACTTAGAGTAAGTAGCCTGATTTGTCAAACGGAGACAAGATTCAGGGATGTCAATTAGGGGGAGATGGAGGGCGAGGCAGGGGAGAAATAGTGCCCAGGATTCATCAGGGTTGCAGATGCTCTATCCCAAATGTCAGGTACAAAACCACAAGCGGTTTTTACCGGTGAAACACGGGCAGAAACCCAAAACAGGAGGGTGGGGGCGAGGCAAAGGGTCCTGCTCCGAGGTCATCCCTCTGCCCCCGGGGTGGGTGTGGGTGCTGGCTGGCAGCCCGCAGAGCCCGAGGAGCAGGAGGACCGGGAAGGTTTCCTTTGACTGCCCTCTAACGCCAGGTAGAGGGAAAAAGGGATGGGCACTGCAGGACACGGCAGGAACCTGCCCTTAGTAAGGCAGCAGGACTTGAGAACAATCCCCACAGGGAGGACAGAAATGCTGCCCTAAACCTAACGGAGCCCCAGGACAAACCAAGGACTGAGTTGCTGTTACGGAGTAAGCACCGCTGACCACACCAAGCAGCCTCACGGGGTATTTTAGACCACTGTGACTGGCAGGCATTCTCCTTTTTCCTCAGAAATTGTTAGCCCTGCACAGAAATGATGGACAAAAGTCTTGTTGAGGGCTGGGGTGGGTGGTTCCTCCATCCCAGCTGTTGGAAGCTTGGCCAGGCAAACTGTCTCCTATGGGCTGGACCCCAAGGCTTCCCAGCAGCAGGACCACTGAGGCTGAAGAGGGTAAGACCTTGGTTAAAAGTTAGCAAGTCCCAGCCTCCAAAAACCCCCTAAATATGAACTTCCAGCCTTAAAACCGGCCTCCAGTAATGCCCATCCCTGGTGGCACCACGTGAGAGAAAGTCCCTGATGGAGCAAAGCGAAGGAGGGTGACAGCTCCACCCTTGTGATCACAACTTTGGGAAGAACTTTAAGCAAAGCTCCCAGATGTTTATATAAAAACCCCAGATGTTTATACCCCTGGAGTGTTGCAGCCAAGCCTCACTTCCCCCCCCAGCCCAGCAATAGATGACAGCAATGGCCTGGGAAGCGATGTCACTTCTCAGGCACAAAATATCCAGCACCTTTCAAGACTCCCAAGAATGTCACCCTTTGCCAAAGTCACCACGAGGAGCCCTGCAAGGAGAAGGAGCAAAGCCCTAAGCAAAGCCAAAATCTGGAAATGCTGACACAGGGATTCGTCTTGCTTAACTTAATAGCTGCAGACACCAACACGTGAGCTGCTCATTCCACACACCTGTCTGCGGGTAATGAAGAGAAATGGGCACTGTTAGGACACAAACGGACCGCAGGCGTCCGGCACAGCGGAATCAGACCTGAGCTGGAAGCATTTGTGCAGGGAAGTCACAGCCCTCGCCAGCGAGCTGTCCGTGGAGCAAATCCCTCCCAAGAGCAGTTCTGGGGACAGCAGAAGGAAGTGGCCTGGGAGCGAGATGAGTCTTCACGAGAGGAGAGCTGATGTCTGAAGACAGCTGACAGGAGAGCGCCGACACCCTCCTTCCTCTCCATCAGTGCCCGCCTCCCACCTCCGGGGGCTGGCCGGGAGGGAACAGGGATGACAGACACATTAGCACCTTCTTCTTCTTGACAGCTTGTTTTTGTCCCAGCTTTCTTGTCCTCCGCTAATTATTTCCTTTTGATTTGGAGACTTCAGCTGAAACAAGGTGTCCATGGCCTCCAGCTCCTGCCTCGGGGCTGAAGAGGGGGAAAAATTACAGAGGACTTGGAGCAGGGAGAGGTTTGCTCTTGTCCTTGAATCAGGAAAGCAGGAGTTTCCCCTTAGAAACATCTGATGCACGATTTTTACCGTGAAGGAGGTGAAATCAGAGTTCTCCCAGACAGGCAGTGGACGTTCCATCCCCAGGAATATTCAAGACACGGCTGGATGAGGCTTTGAGCAACCCTGTCCATGGCAGGGGACTGGACTGGGTGGCCTTCAAAGGTCACTTCCCAACCAAACTATTTAATGATTCTCTAAAATCTTCAGGCCAGACCCCAGGACACTACAGTGGGATTTGGGGCTGCTTGGGGAGACCAGAAAGGGTTGAGGTCCTACAGCAAGGAGCACAGACCCACAGAGCAGACAACACCTAGAGTTACTCAAAAACCAGCATGAAGATATGCATGGCAATCTAAAAGGAGTTTGTTTTCCAGCCTGGAAGGCCACTCTACCTGCCTGGGGTATAAATCTCAGCGATGCTCCTTTAAATTAATCCATGGGAAGAGACAAATGAAGCGGCAGAAGGTCAGCGAGGGTGATGCAGACCAGTGGTTTGGAGAATTCTTGTTCTGGCCAATAACCAAAGAACAGAAAGGAAAAGGGCACACACTCACAGGAGAAGGAGCCTCCACCAGGAAGGCTGGACACAAGCACAGCCCCTGTAGGGTGTAAAATGTTCCTCTGCACCATTCCAGCCCTACCACCAGCATCCCTTGGAGCCCCAGGGTACCACAAGCAAGTGGCCACCAAGATAACTCCCTGCCCGTTCCCAAACCATCACAGCACACACATGACAGCAAGGAAGCACCCAAAGGACATGCCAGCAGCCCAATGTCCCACCCCTGTGGGACAGGAGCCAGGATTAAAGATCCCTCCACTCTGCAGCCTCCAGCCAGCAGAGCTGCAGTGCCCCGAGGGGCCAGCTCAGAGGTTTTCCAAGCCATACATTTGTATTAAATGCTCTGTTAGAGATTTGCCAGTGGTTTTCAAGCTCTGACAGCCCTGTTTTCATTTCAGTTGCCTTTAAGCCACCTCACGAAATTTTCATATATAAATATGGAAATATGCAAAACCCCGCAGATTTATAGGATCTGACACTGTGGTTTAAATGAATCCCCCATGATCTTGTCTTCTGCTGGACCCCCTCCCACAGCACCCTTGCTCCATGAGGAGCAATAATCCTCCCCAGGCAGCTCTGGCAACGCATCCACACTCTCCTGTGCCTCCCAGCCTGGCAATGTCCCACCTTTACCCTAGCTGGGACAATGCCCTGCTGCTCCTCTCCCATAAACGGGGTCGTTCTGTGCCCATCCCTGGAAGTGCTCAAGGCCAGGTTGGATGGGGCTCTGAGGAGCCTGGTCTAGTGGAAGGTGACCCTGCTGACGGAACAGGGGGTGGGACAAGATGTTCTTTAAAGTCACTTCCAAACCATTTCATGGTTCTGTTTGGATTTTAGGATCCAGTTTTGAGCTGGACGGGGCGAGGCAGCCCTGGGGATACAACCACAGTAGTAAAGCAGTGGAAAATCCACTCTGTGCTGCTGCAGGAAAAGCCTTGGTCAGATCCTCTGTGGCTTCAGAGGAGACACGCCCAAGACAAAAACCTGTTGGACATGCAACTCCTATAGGGAAAAAATCTCTTCTCCCTACAGCTCCCACCACAGGAAAGCCCTGCTGTCACTTCAGGGTTAAATCAAAAACCAAAAGCTCCATCTCCCACCATTTTCCATTTCTGCCCAGCTCTGCCTGAGGATCACAAAGCTTTTGTGATGAGATCCAAGGGCAAGCCAAGGTTTCTCTCTCCTCTGAGAGGTAGACAAGAAAATGCAGCAGGTCCCTGGGGACACAGGCCCTTGGCACAGGGTGAGCTCCCAGTGATTCTTTTGGACTGAATACCCCTCAGGGTCTGCTTGGAAAAATGCCTTTCCTGTTTTCCAAACCACTCCTGGAGCAGCTGAGCAGGACAAAATGCAACCCTGAGCTCCCAAGGGCAGAAAACCCCCCAGACACCTCATTCCCCCTGGACAGGGGCACATGGATCACGCAGAGAGGGCAGGGCTAGGGGCTCATCCAAGCTGCACAGCCACTGCCATCCCACACAAATCAAAAACCACGTTAAAGAAATAAATCAAGGTTCAGGCAGTGGTGGACTGTATGAGGGTGATGGGTACCCTGGGTTTAAATGAGTGAAAATCAATTTTAAAAGCAGGAAGTAATAATATGTATATGTTACTAGAGTGTTAAAGAAAGTCAAGCCAGTGACCTGAAGAAAATTGCTCCTTCAGTATATGCAACAAGAGCCGGTTCAAACTGTGAAAAACAAGGTTCACTTTCTTGGAAAAATTTTAAAAGTTAAATAAATAGATAATAGGAGACAGAGATAAAGGGTTAAACGGCCAGGTGCTTGGCATTTAGCTAAGAGCACACATTATTTTTGGAGATACTCTTTAAATACCTTCTCTATTATATCAGCTTTTGCATATTCATGGACTATTATGTATATTTATATTTTTCTATAAATTAGTTTACATATTCTGGGAACTATTTTGCATGGCCCTTCCTTGGGTCTGCCTTTTTAGAGCATGCACACTTCCTGGCTGTGGTTTTGGTCTTCTTTTACTATCCCCTAGTTTGGCCTTTGGTCCCTACTCTCCAGAGCTCAGGTGCTGATGGTTACATGTCAGCAGCAGGTCCTCATGGAGTGTCCATTGGATGTTATCCCCACCAAGCAGACAGTCCAGTTACAGACATAATTATGTATCAGCTACCCCACTGTCAGTTCTGAGTTAACAGCAGAAATAAAGAAAATATCCATACAGCAAAGTTATTCTAACATTATACTGTATGCTATGTACTAAATGCCACAGCATTCACCTCAATATTTGCAAAAAGCCAGTAATAGAATGTGTATTTATAACAAAACCATCTCCCAGCAGCCATCCACTTTGTGAGAGGTGCCTCGTGTTCCCAGTGAATCCCAGTGTTCCCAGTGAATCCTAGTGATTCGTGCTGAATCCCAGTGTGTTCCCACTGAATCCCAGTGTGTTCCTGCTGAATCCCAGTGTGTGCCCATTGAATCCCAGTGTGTTCCCACTGAATCCCAGTGTGTGCCCACTCAATCCCAGTGTGTGCCCACTCAATCCCAGTGTGTGCCCACTCAATCCCAGTGTGTTCCCACTGAATCCCAGTGTGTTCCCACTCAATCCCAGTGTGTTCCCACTCAGTCCCAAGGCACTTCCCTGGCAGCCACCAAAGCAGATGGAAAATGGCCGTGACATCCTGTCAGCCTCCGCCTCCCCTGCTTGTTTTTGAGGGAGAAATTGGAAGTTTGGCTCCTCAACAAGGGCTCAGTTTGTGAGCTTGGAGGACGAGCAAGGAGGAAATCCCGAAGGAGCCAGGGCTGATTTCCTGAGCACAGGCAATGTCTCCTTTGTTTAACAAACTGGGGAGCTCCAAACACAAAACCTCTTTGCCTGGGAGATGGCAGCACCACTTCCTCACCGAGTTCAGCGCTCTGCTGGAACCTGGGCACTGGGAATTCCAATTCTGTGCTCACAGGCACTGACCCTCCAGGCAAACTCTGCATTAGTCCTGAGGCCCTGGAACAGGCTTCCAAAGTTGAGTGATAGCACTGGGATTATGGGTGTGTAGTTTGAATACAAGTGTGTTATATCACAGGGTGGAAACTTAGAGTTTAAGGGTTTAGAATACAGTAATATGAATAAAAAGCAAGATGAGGGCTTTAGGGCAGAGGCAAGTCCTTCTTTTCCACCTTCTTCTTCATGGGTCTGGGTGGAATTTGTACCACAGGTAAAAAGCAATAGCACTCCACTATTTTGTACGACTTTTTTTTCCTTTTGGCCTATTTTCTGCATCAAGAGAATTTCAATTTCCCTCCAAAAGCAACTTGATAAAGATGATAAGAAGATAAAAAAAGTGGGGAGAAAAGTGTTGGCGCAGCTTTTCCTGAAGGAGATACCCATAAACAGCTGTACTGGAGCATGTAATTCCTTCAGATAAAACATGTTTGTTATTTTCTAAGACACTTTAAATTTAAACCCATAAGTTTGGTGTTCGGCCTGCACTTGGTCGTCAGATTGACACATCCTGATTAACCAAGGAGAATTAACCTCTCCGAGTGCAGAAAAAGCTGATTATTTAAAATAAATCAAAGATTCTTTTCCAGTCCGGCTCACATGGACAGTTGGTTATTTTAAGTCGATCCACACAAATACATTTTTGGCTGCACATGTCCTGGCATCCGTGGGTTTGCTAAACTGCTCTGCCAAACCCTGGGCTTTTCCTGCAGCCGCCTTGAGCCGGAGCCATTCCCCTTGCCGGGATTCACTGGGGAAGGGCAGAGCACCTCACCAGCCCCCAGCTATGTGTGCCCAAGCCTCTGCCACGTCTCCATCACTCCTTTCTCAACCCCTTCCACCTCCTCCCACTTCCTCCCTCGGCAGGAATCCTGCCACTCCTGATTCGTGGCACCATTAGCTTTTGCTGTCACCAGAGCTGACAATTCAAAAGGCCCTCGAGAGCTGTCTGCAGAAACACAATAAATGAGATCTCTTAATTAACGCCTCCCTTAACTAAATAAATTAATTTTATGCAGCTGATATGTCGCATCTTCACAGTTTGAGGGTGAGTGAGTAGCTGCAAACGTCCCTCTCCTCGGAGCTATTGGAAAGACTTTTTTGCTTGACAGTGTTTCTATAAACAAACCCGGCTCCGAGGTGGCTGCGGGTGCCTGTGAAGGGAGGGAGGGAAGGGAGGCTGCTGGAAACAGGCCAGCTGGCATCCCTCTGATCCAGCATCCCTCAGCACCCAGGCTTCCAGGAGAAAGCCCTCACCTGGACCAGGGAAGGGAAGAAACCCCTCTGCAACAGGAGAGATATGGGATGTGGACTCCTGCATCCGCAAGTGGATGCAGTGACAAGGCAACACACCTCCCTCCCTTCCCTGGAGGAAAACCAGCTGCAGCTATGCCAAAGCATGGAGAGAAAAAAGCCAAGAATGCTTCACCTCCCAAGTGAAGGCTCCTGAACTCAGTCTTGCAGTGAGAGCCACAAAATCTCATCACAGAGATTAAAACAGGAATGACTTGGGCACACCAGAGTTGGAATTTCAGTTCTTCTGCTTCTGGGACAAAGCAGATCCCACATCCCACACAAAGAGAGCCCTTCTTAAACAGAAGTGTAGAAATGGTTACACATTCAGACTTCACATCCAGCATGGATCCTGATGGATCCACTCACCGTGGCATAGCTTAGATTTTCCACTCACACATATCCTCCTCTCCAAATGCACTTTTCCTTTCAGGGCAGGTGATGCAGGCAAAATGTCTCCAAAGGTGGCCTTTTCCTTCACCTCTTTTCCCTTCACTTTTCTCTCCCTTTTAACCCAACAATCTTCAGAAGGAAGGAAGGAAGGAAGGAAGGAAGGAAGGAAGGAAGGAAGGAAGGAAGGAAGGACAGACAGTTGAGATCTGGTCAGGATGCCTACAACTTGTTCTCTCTAAAGCAGCCACATAATAAAAGCCTCCTCTCTGGCCTTTGATGGCTCAGGAAAAAAAATCAAACCTGAAAGCTTACCACTAAAAAAGACATTCTCCTGCAGGTCTGAATCACCAGCACAGCTTTTGGTCCTTGAAGAAATGCGATAATCCAAGGGAACAGACTCAAGGCCAAAATCAGATTTATTATCCAGGTTATCACCAGGGCACCCTGCAGTGATGCAGCCAAGAATTATTTCCTCTTCACTTTCTTTCGCCTGGTGGAGCATGACAGAGAGAAAGACTCTTCCTATTTTCATTTTATTTTTTTTAAAGGAAAATAATTAGATTTTTCAGGAGGCTTGGATTTAAAATCAATTTCCCAATTAAAAAGCGTAAGGTTTATAGTTGGTGTAGGATTTAAGCTGGGTGTGTTTGTTTGCCTTCTGGGATCGATGCACAACCCCCAGGTGCCATCCTTGTCACTATTTGGACAAGAACTCCTTAAGTAACCTTTGGGGGAAGTGTTTTCCTGCTCACAAACAGTTTAAAGGATGGATAACAAGGAAAAAAAAAAGACCATGCTCCTGCCAAGTAAAACCACACCGGGCAGATAATACTGAAAGTTATTGAAAAGCAATGTCCTGCTTCTTTGCAGGAGCAAGGAAAACAAAGTCTCCAAGAAATGAGAGATTGGAGGAGGTGGATTCTCTGATGGTTATCTCCAAATTCCTCTCCTGAGGGGCACCACCAGCACCTTCTTTTTGCCCAGCTCCCTCCGAGGGAATTGGTTCAAGGCTAAACTCCCTTATCACCTGCGAGCAGAGCCTGATCTCTGCTGTACTTGCAGCAAGTCCCATTATTTTGGGGTAGGGTCCTGTTACTCTGGTGGCTCAGAGCTAGAAGCTGATTACTGCAAGCCAGGAAGGAGCATTCTGACTTTTGTGGTGTTTACAGCTTTTATCACAGGAAAAAATCCACCTGCACCAGCTATAAAAGCAGATAACATCTCCCAGCAAAGCCTGCTCTCCTCAAGATCCCCTGTCACTAAGAAGTCCCTGTGCTCTCTGGGAATGTCCCCCCAAAAGCTGTAAGGTTTTCTACCAGTTTAATCTGGCCTGTGATCCTGGCTTAGAGGAGCTCTGGAGACAACCTGGAGGCTGACAGCGCGGCTCGTGGCTGTGCTGAGCAGGGTCAGAGCCAGCTGGATCGATGCTTCCATCATCTCAGCAGAGACCAAGGGGAGAAAGGAGACAAGCAGGTTAAAAAGCAATTTTATCTATCTTTTTTCCATGTAGCAGGGGAGATATTTTCACACCCAGAGCACAGGAAGCTCCTTCATGGCCGTGTTTTCACTTCCTTCCAGGCGTCAGGGAGATTTTGTCCCCTACAACTGCAATGTAAAGTAGATGTGGAGGTGGCCCAAAGACAGCTTGGAAGGAGGACAGGGAGTGGAGTCAGAAGCAGTGAGTGGTGCTGAGGGAGCTGCAGGAGCCTGAGGGTGAGGAGATGTTGGAAAGCCATCACAACAAAGTAAAGTTGTTGGAGGAGGGATGCCGGGGGTTGGCACCCGAAGGGAACGAGACTGCACACAGCCTCCAAGTCTTTTAGGCATTCTCAGAGCCCTGGTGCCACCAGAGAGCATTTGATGAGCTGAAAAAAAAAAAAACCCTCACCTTGCATTTTAAAAAGTGTCTATCTCCTGCAGCCCAAGAGGGAAGAGTGGTGGAGGAGGAAAAAGTGCAAACACCCCGTACAAACTGCAAGGCAAGGAAGGAATTGGGAGACAGGCAGAACCCCAGGCTTGACTCACACCTATTGATGGAAATTAGATGAGTTTGCCTGCAACTGCCTCCTTCCTACACTTTTTTTCCCCTCCCAGCTCATCCTTTGATCCTTCTCACTCAAAAAAAACCCTAATTCTCGTGGACCCAGTTTACCAAAGCTTGAAAAGACACTGGGGATCAGCAGGAAGGGAGCTCTCCCTCCAGGAAAGGAGGGGAGAGCTCCTTTTCTCATCTTTGAGTGAAGGGCTTGGTCCCACCTAAATTCCAGGGCCAGAAGCTGTGACAAGCCCTGTGTTGAGCAGCTTTTTGACCAGGATATTCCTCCAAATAAAGAGGAAAGACCATCCAGCTGCTGACAAAGGAAGAGTTTCTGGTCTGAAATATTTTTTTAAACTAATTTCTTGCTTCCACAAGAGAGGGAGATGTTCACTGAAGTTCACTTTCCACTTAAAAAAAAAGCTCTCCCCGAGATAAGCTGGGGTTCTGAGGGGAAATAAGCCCAAGGATGAGGCTGTGGGACTGCTGGAGGGGACGAGAGCTCCTGCACACGCTGCCATCACCAGCACTCGGATGCCCTGAGATGACATTATCACTTTTATCCTCATCTCTCCTTTCCAGTTCCCAGGGAGTGAAGTGAAAGAAGTTTTTGAGGGACAGGCAAGCACAAGTGCACTTTGACAGTGCTACCAGTGCAGTGCCTGCTGCCTGTATTCATTGGGACAGCTAAAAGCAGCAGGAATAACCTCAGGAGAGGCATGGGAAGGCCATGGGATGGGCAAGACCTGGTGTCCCAACCCTACTGCTATGGTGCTCCTTGCTCCCTGGACTCAAGAAGGGAATGTCACCCCTTCACTTGAGGATTTACAAGACACAAATACATTTGCTGCCCCTATTCCTGCCTCCCTAAGTCAGTCTCAGCTCTCAGCCTCACTGGCTGCCTGAGGACAATGTTTAGAAGCTCACTAATTTCTTTTTCTTTGTTTGAGTAATTTTTAAAACCTCCTTTTTTGGTTCCCTGCTGCCTTTGTGGACACACCTCAGCTAAAACTGTGGCTCCAATGACATATCATTCATCCAGGGCCTGAGAGGGAGCAAAGAAATTGTTCACTCACTCCCCAGACAAGCACAGGAAAGCCAATATTCCCTCCCATTCCCGCTGTTCCATTAAACTAATTTTATGCATGAGGTGAGCTCGCATCTTTCCTAAAAATAATAATAAGAATAATAATAATGAATACATTTTTCTCCAGTGACAGCAGCAGTGATGAGGTTTTGCTTTACCACAAAGTAGACTTTTCCAGAGAGCACATCTACAAGCTGCCTGCTTAAAAATGCACCAGGAACAGCCAGAATTAGAGGATGGAGGAATTTCTGAATCTTTCTGGGTTATTCCAGAGCAGAAAGGTTAAGGAATCACACACAAACCTGTTTCCAAAGCAGTGGATCGATACCTGTAGGATCCACACACACAGCTGGGATGAGGGAACGAGCTAAGACCACTGAATCAGAGATTCACAGCTACTAACTTTGGGAAGAATCAGGCTTTAACAAATCCAAATCAAGACTCTGGACACATATACCAGACAGCACCCCATGGAAAACCCCAATATCCAAAGTGAGTACGGGAATCTCCAACCCCTACCTCGCCCACAGAGAGCTCAAGGATGACTCCACATTCCTGCCAAGCCCCAAACCCCTGTAATGGAGATGGGGAGATAAACAGATAAATCAAGTCCTTGCAGAGATGCAAAGAAATGCAGAAGCAGCTTTAGGGGGGGAGAGAGCACATTACGAGGAGATGTCTCAGGAGAGAGTCTGACTGTGCCACGCAAGGATGGGGCGGGGGGGAAGCTTTTAGCACCTGTTTCCTTGCACTTATAAATAAGAAAAGAGGCAACTGCAGTTAGAGAAGACAGGAGGCACCAGTCTCTCTTTGGCTGCCGGCTGCTGTCCCCTCCGTGACCCCCTTGCTTTGCAGGGGCTGCAGCGGCAGGAGGAGGGGATGGGGAGGGGATGGGGATGGGATGGGGATGGG
>WEIU01007833.1:60651-101023 GCA_013389925.1 Aegithalos caudatus | reverse complement strand
GGAAGGGATGGGGAAGGGATGGGGAGGGGATGGGGAGGGGATGGGGAGGGGATGGGGAGGAGATGGGGAGGGGTTGGCCAGGGGAAGGCACGGCGCTTCCCCCCGGGGCGGGCACGGGGGAGGCGCGGCTCCAATCGCACACACGGACACGCTTCCCAGAAATGAAAGCTGAGAAACACAGCACCTCTAATTAGGGGGTAAGAGGCACCAATGCAACGGCGGAACTAAAAGCAGGGAGAAGCCCGGAGCAGAAAAGCAGAGCTTCAGCACAGGCAAGTTTGCAGCATTTGACCAAGCCCTTGAAGCTGGTTTGCTCTGCCAGGGCACTCGGAGGAATTCTCACATCCACGAGGATGAGGAGGGCCTAACAGAGTGACCCCGAGCACACAGCAGGTGGGATATAGGGAAAAACCCTTTTCCAATGAGAGGGAGATGCTTCCTCCATCATTTGCTCCCAGGGCTGAATACGGCAGTGACTGCAGAGAGCTGTAACAAGCAGTTATGGATACTGAGGTCCCTGACTAAAGACCTGGATGTGCTGTGCTAAGGAGGGCATCTCTCTATTTGCAACCCACACACAAGGTCACGGAGCACAGGTCCAGCCAGAGGCCAGAATAAAACAGCTGTTTAACACAAAAAGGGTGCCCAGACCTCCTTTTGTCCCTGCCACGCGGTGCCCTGAGCACCTAGGGCTTTGTTTGAGGTGGTTATGACCCAGAGGCAGCTGTGGCCTCCACACCTCCCCACCAGAGAAGCCCAGCTGAATCAGCAGGATCCGTGTCTTCCTTGGACACCTGTGTCACTTGGCTTTGCACCATCTCGTAGGAAAGGTCACTGGAGAGGGCAAAGCCCTGAATTATAACAAGCAACAAAGACCTGGGAAGGGAGAGATGCAGCAAAGCAAACTGCAAGCCCAGTTCTCTGATCACGAGATGGACAGAGCACCACTGCAGCACACACAGCAATCTCTCGCACTTCCCACTCCGAGAATTCTGGCTTTTCCTATAGGAAAAACATTAAGGCTGTTGGCATCCAGCATAAGAGGGCTGTGCCTTGGATTGAAGATGCTGACCACCATCTCCTCACTCCCACTCGAGGGTGAGACAGAGCTGGAAGGGTTTGTTCCCTCTGATGTGAAGTTGCACCCATAACCTCTACTCTGGATACTCGAGCAAAGCCGTGCCCGGGATTTGACACCACAAGAGACAAGGAACACAAGCAGTACTGGAGGAGCTGACTTCCCTGTCACTGCCTGGCCTCAGAACAGAGGAGAACTGGCTGTGACAGCCCAGCAAGTGCAGCAGTGAGGCCGTGGAGCAAAGCCAGGGCGCCGTGACCTCCACGTCCTGTCCGGGAGAGCGGCAGGACAGGGCACTCCTGCCTGGATCAGCCTCCTGGCTCATTCCACTAGCACACAGAGAGAAGGCACACCATCAGCTATTCCCCAGTTATTTTTAGCAGCTGATGACTCTCCTGGAAGCACGCCAGGGTGGCGGGTCACAGGGATGACTGCAGGAGGGACAAGCATGGCCCCTCTGCCAGGACGGGTCCAGCAGGGGTGGATGCCAGCCCAGGTTTGAAGGAGCTGCTGATAGAGCTGACAGCAAACTGAGGGCAAGCTCCAGCTGCCATCTCTCCATCCTCATCCTCTCTTTTCCCTCTCATCTGGGAAGTACCTGGTCTCTATCCTTGTATCCCAGAGGGGACGCTGGGCTGGCAGTGCTGGCATGGAGAGACCCCTTCCTCCAAGAACACAGAAAAGATTATTGTTATTATCCATCATTATTACAGAAGAGGGAGAGAGGGCATTGCCCCTGCAATGAGCTAAAGACCACGGGAAAAAGCCCCATAGGTCACTGGGATGAACCTGCAAGGAAAATTGAACCTTGAGCCAGGATCACCACTTCCCACAGCCCTGGCCAACACCTAAGTTGTCTTGGCCTCTCTCTAGAATGCTGCTGGCCATCAGGAGAAGGAGCCTAATGCTTCAGTAGGGATTAGGCTGAAAACCAATGACATTTTTCTTTATGTACCAAATAGATACGCCAGAGAGGCATGAAGGGATGCAGCTCCAGTAAGGAACTCAGCCGGGTTTTCCATCTCATCTAACACATTCCCCCAAAACAGTGTCTAGGACAGCATCCCAGGAGCAATGCAGCAGGACAAGGGCAGGGGGAAGAGGAGAAGAGCAGCTGGAGATGAGCACAGCATTGCCTCTGGGTTTGAGTTACCACAGAATTATGGATTTACTCTCCACCTGCACCTGGGGAAAACACTCCCATGTCTGGCACAGCGGAGCTGGGCTGGTAAAATCTTAATGTTGAGGCACCTCAACTGAGCAGAGCCAAGGTAATGCTAAATAAAAAAGGAGCAGGCGTGAAAATTTCAATATTCCTTTCACTGCTTTAGAACCCAAACCAATAAAGGCAGGAACTGAGGAAGAAAGTGGGATATTCAGTGCTTTGAAGTCATTCTACAGATACATGATGCAAAGGGCTTAATCTCGGGGGAGAACAAGGCACAGCCAGCTGCCTTGTACTTGGCTTATAAGGTTTGACCTGGCTGGGATCAGAATAAATGCAATTGTGGCAACGACAAAGCTGCCTTGGGGCCATGTCCTGTGGGCCCGTGGGGGTGGTGAGAAGTTGGAAGGAGCAGGCAGAATTTTGCAAATTAAATTCTTCCCAGTTCACCCCCTTTAAGGTCTTGCAACACCAAAGAGAAGTTTGAACAGTCCCACCCAGTGCCCATAATATCTCCCACCCCACTGCTGGGATGTGTCCAGGGATCAGTTAGGGATCAGATCTCAGGGATTTGAGCCCTAATCCCTCCCTGATGCTGCCAGGGCAGCGGGGATCCAAATGGAGCCTTCTCACTCGCACGCAACTCTCAGCTGGGGACCCCCACAGCCCTTCCTCAGTGACCCATCCATGCTCTCCAGCCTAGGCACACTCTGCTGAGAAATCCCCCATTTTCATCCTCCCATAAATGATTTATTCAACTTTACCTGCAGCCCAATTACACAGTGTTAAGGGAATTAAACACCTTGATGTGTGCAAACTGTTGCTTTACTAAATGAGTTTGGTTGGTTGCATTGTTTAGGATTATTATTTTAATGCATTCTGATCTGGTATCTGTTCTATTTTGCTTTACGAAGAAAAGAACTGATAAGAATGAATCACAAAGCCACAATAAGGAGAGATTTTAGCAAAAAAAAATGGTCATTAAGGGGGTTAGAAACAAAAGTGTTTGAGCAGTGGAGCAGTAAGTGAGACGAGGTGAAGCATCACAGCAAAGGGTGTTTATTTCCCACATCCCTCCCTCCCCAGCTTCCCGATTGATCCCGATAACTAAATATATAATTGCAATTAAGTGCAGGCAGAGTGAAGTTCAAACAGATGCACTTGCCAGTCCTTTGGCAGAGCTGTGTGCGTGCAGAACGGCGGCAGCAGCGACCCTGCTCCCTCATCAAGAGGAATTGTCTGAATATGGGATGGAGCACGCACGCGGCTCGGGCTGCTTAAGCTGTGACACTCCGAGAATGTGAATGAAGACAGGAGTTGTTAAAGGCCTTAGAGGAATTAGGCACCCAAAACACACAGGCTGGCATTTAATTCCCCTGAAAACCCAGTATTTCAACTATCTTGCTGAAAAGATTTCCTTTGATAATCCAGAAAGCTGACATAATACCCGACAAAGACTTCTAATTTTTCTCTTTTTTCTCTGGCACACTTGGGATTCAACATTATGATTCGGTTGCAGGAGGAATTTGGTCTTACGCTTCTCCTTGCAAGGCCTCCAGCCTTTTAGGGAGTTCCACAGGGCTTCATTATGGTAATAAATGAAGAAAAGCTCCAGCTTAGGGGAATGGGTACAACCTGCAAGCAGAGAAATCCCTTTCCTTCCTCACACCCGCTCGCATCCATCTGCTGCCCATATTTTTAGCAAAAAGTCAACCTAAACACTGAGCTATTGCTGCACCTAAACCAAACATAAACATCCAGTCTCAGGAGCCAGAGCATCACTGATGCCCTCCAGGAAGCATCCCTGCAGGCAAGGAGAGTTCAGCCACCTCCCTTCCCCATCCCCTTCACAGCAGCTTGAGGGAAAGGCACTCAAAAAACCAATGAAGTTATTCTGAAGCACCTCTCATTTCCCAGTCCCAGAAAGAGTTGTCCAAATGGGACAACTCCCAGAGCTTAGACTGGAGACTACTGCTGTCAGCATCCCAAGGCTGCTCAGCATCCCGACACTCTGGATTTTCCCAAAGCCTTTCTCCATCACTGGGACAAGTTATTTTCAGGGCCATGTGATGCAAGGGCTGGAAATAGGCTCTGATTATCATTTTGTGCCTCCCCAAACAGGGGAGTCTCTTACCTGTGTGGGGTTTGGCAGAGACACCTTGGTTGGAAGACACCACCTGTCCCCCGTCTGGACTCCTCCATGCAAGAAGGACAAATGGACAAAGAGGGATTGGACACAGAGATTTAAAAAAAAAAAAAAAAAAATTAAAAAGCAGCAAGAATGCTGCAAGCTCCTACCATGTGGGGAATTTATTACTGTTAGAAGAAAGCCACCTGCACCAGAAGGGAGCAAAGCCAGCAAGCGAGATCCATATCAGGCGACAGAAAGGAGGGTGGGACGTGATGAGAATTGGCATAAATAGGAGGCTGAGGCAGAAATCACAGGAAAACAAGGAAAGGAGAAAGAGCGTTGGGCTGCATGGCATCCCTGGGTCATCAGATCCGGCCCTCCTGCTAAAAGCAGGAAGGGTTTTATCCCCCTCTATTCCCACAGGAAGGCTGGTCCATAGTCAGATCGCTCTCTAATTGTCAGAAACAATCCTCCAGTTTCCAGCTGAATTTATTCTGGGCCAGTTTACGTACATTTGTTCCTGTGCCAACACTACCCTCAGGCATAAATAGTTCTCCTTCAGTGCTGCTCTGCCCTCCCCATCTTCTGCCAGTGTATTTATAGGCAGCTATCTTCCTCAGCTTCCATCCTGCTAATTTAATTAAGCCAGGCTTTCCTCGTCTCCCCTCTGAATGCACCAGCTTCATTTCTTTTATTGTGCTAGCAGCCCTTTCCCAGCCCTGCTCTCCAGGCTGGCTCCAGCATCCCTCGGAGGAAAACACCAGGCACACCATGGTGTGTGTGGCACCACTGTGCCAGCAGTGATCTCCCCTGGAAAACAGATGCTTGGGAGCCCAGTGCCTAATTGCAAAGGAACAGAGACAGGCTTCTCTTTCATCCTGTCAGCTATTCTGGATCAGTTAAGGACCATAAATAGTGCTGTGGAGCACGAGCAGGTCCCGGAGTGCTCTGCAATGTGTTCGGTTTACATTTCGGCTGAGTTGTCTCACTGTGATCCCGGGCTCGTTCTTCTTTTTCCAATTATGCTACAGCACTTTGGGAAACCATACCATGTCCCTTGGATTAAATATTATCCTATTTGGTGCTAGACAGCAGCTCATATTGCAAAAGGAGAAAGCTGTGGCCAGCAGAGGGGACAACAGTAGGAGTTTTCACTCCTGCTTCTCTCGGCAGAGGAGAACTCCACGGGATGTAAATATTGGTGTTTCACTGAGCGCTGGGGGAAGGAGCCCAACCCATGGACATCCTAGCAACTAAAGACCATGAAAAAGTGACAAAACGTGGGGTGATCTTGTGCAGTATCAGGAGTTTGCTGATCCTTGTGGGTCCCTTCCAACTCAGGATATTCTACAATTCTTTTTTGTTTAGAGACACGTCAAACAATGCCAATAACATGAGTTCTTTCACGCCCCTGGTATTTCTCATTTTCTAGCTAGGAGATGGCATTCCTGTCAACACGAGTGAAAAGGGGACTGATTAATAAATACAGCCTGAGGACCTGATGATCTCTGAGGTCCTTTCCAACCCTAATGGTTCTGTGATTCACCCAGGGTACAGCTCAAACCCAGCTCTGAGGGAATCACCACCCTCTTTCCATGAGGGGGTTTGTGGCTGGATGTGACATCCTAAGAAAAGCAGAGACACGGAGACTCAGAATCCTGTCAGCAAGTCAGAGTGCTGCCTTTGCAGCTGGTAAAGGCTGGCAGCTAAAACAGGACTCTGCTGAAGAGCAGCTCTGCTTTTTCAGCCCATCTGATAATGTTTGTTAGCCCAGCAAAAACTGTTTCCTGACACGTGTAAGCACCTTCTGTCCCTTCTCACCAGTGACCCACACCAGCTCTCTGGCCCAACAATTCCACACAGAATCCCAAACTTCTCACACTGCACCTCAGTCTCCTCATGGCATCAACCAGCAAAAGCTGTCCCTGGCACCACCAAAAGCAGAGGTGAAGGGGTACAACACTATTTTCATGGCCATTAACCCAGGAGAGGTGCCAAGGCTCCACGTGCAGAGCAGAGGAACACAGGATTGCCCCCGTGTGCCACCACATCCCTGCTGAGCAAGGCCCTGTTTCCACTCTGTATCCCCAAAGTGCTCCTTGCAGGCCTGGAGACCATTTCCTGGGATGATTTTTGATCACCCAGCAAGCAAGATAGGCTCCCTCCAGCCAAAACTGAGGAGAAAAGGTGCAGCTGGAGACCAATTTGCTGTAGTGCAACCACCAGAAATAGCGGAGAAAAATGGAAATATCCTCCAAGAATTCCCAGCTTTTCAATAAATAAAGCAAGCTGCTGTCGAGATGTAAAATAGGCAGGTGTTATTCGTAGGAAAGCAAACTGTGGTGGGGTGCAATAGAGCCAGAGGAACAATTACCCACAGCCTCTCACTCTCATTTCTTTGTGGAAATCATGGGGCTGGCTGGAAAACACCAGCACCAGGACCATTTCCAGCAGCGTTAGAAACTCAACCAACACATCAACCATTTGTCAGAATGACAAAACTAGCAAGAAAAGAGAACGGGAAATATGTCCTTTCCAAGAGGCTCCACGGGGGATTTGCAGAGATTGGGTGATAAAAGTTAAGCCAATGGCTGGAATCCTCCAACACGACGCACTTCATTTGTGATTTTGCACCTCTGCGTTCTTGGGGCTTTTCTGAGCCAACAGTGAGAGAAGTGCCCACTGCAGAAGATCTTGTAACAGGCTCAGGTAGAAACAGGCACATTTAGAGCCAACACACCAGCTAAGGGAGGCTTTTTAAGTTCATTAACGCCAAGAGAACAACTGCAAAGCACCCAGCAGGGCTGAAATATTAACTTTTAATTGCATTGTGGCAATCCCCTATAACGTGTGACCTTCTCCTGCAAGGGGCTCACAGGGGACAGGGCTGGCCAGGCTGCCCCTGGCCATTGCTGAGGAAGGAGATGGATGGGCAGCCCCAGGGCTGCATGATTGATTTCCCTCGTTTTCCAGAGCAGGAAAGTGGGATGGAAGGGTGGCAGCATCCCCGGGTGTGGGGTTTGTCTTGTTCCAGCTCAACATGAGCAATTAGTGACAGCAGGCAGGAGGAGGTGTCACATTTTTGACAAGTGTTGCACCACAGCTGGGGAGCCAGGATGAGCCCTTCCTTCCAGGACAAATTATTTTTTATTGTTGTCCCTCCTCCAGTGAGCTCTCCCCTTTCCACATAGGAAGCACAGGTGGAATTGAGGCTCAAACAGCTGATGCTGCCCAGGTGTGATAGAGGAAAAGGGCTTCTTGATGATGAAGCCTCCAACCATTCTGAGTTAATGCTTGCACCCACATGGAGAAGCTCCCAGAGAAGTTTCTTTCTAACTCACAAAGCTCAGTCTAGCTCTTGAGATCGATTCTCAGTTTTCATTCCCATATTGTTTTTACTCCCAGCTCGATGCCCATAATCTTGAAATCAAATCTTACGGTGAGGCTGCAAAGGGGATGAGTAAGAAATCACTAAAAACTTCACCACTTCCCATGGAAAATTCTCCTGCAATCTCAGTTTTAAAGGCAGGTTAACAGTGGTCAGGAGCTTGGTGGTTTAAGGTGGTTTAAGGTTTTTGGAACTCAAACAAAGGCACCAACCATGACACTGTGAGTGACACCCACAGCGTGATGAATGTGTGAAGCAAGCTCTGCCACTGGCCACGACAGAAATGAAATATGGGAAATGGTAAATCAGGGTGGGAAGGAGGAGGAGAGAGCACTGGAGGGGTACCAGAGGCACCACAGTGGGGGAGCCCCTGGCTCAGTGGGCATTAATGGATGCAGAGAGGGAAAGACCGGCTGGAGTTTTCATTGCTCCCTCCAAACCAATCCCTCACTCTAAAGGAAAATAAACAAGGTCTCATCTGAACACATCACTCCAACACCCCGAGCTGCTGCCGAGCCCTCTGCTGACATCCCAGGATCGGGAGGGGGCGGGTCCTCAGGAAAACCTCGGCGCTGGCAGTTTTTTGTCCTGGCTCAGCCTCTTGCTCCGAGGTGGGAAGAGGGCATCTGCCTGTGTGCATAATTGGGCACGTAAATAGGTCAGCACCGGCTCTTGGGGCTGCTGCAGACACAGATGCATTTTCCTTGCATCCTTAGGCAAGCTGGAAAATGTCACTTCCTCTCTCAGCGATCACTAAACATTTTGCTGCCCTCAGTGCCCACCTGCTCTGTGTCCACAGTTCTGGGAATAAGCTGCAAGGCTAAGAACAGGTTTCTCTTTTTTTCATGTGTTTTGTTTGATTTTGGTTTCTTTTTTTTTTTTTTTTAAGGCACACAGGGTGATTTAGAACCCAAAACTAGGGCCAATGCCCTGACCCACTTCTTGTCCCTGTTCTTACCTGGGCCTCTGCAGCATCCTTCACCTCCCTTTTTATTTTAATTGTGTAAGGGAAACCCCTAAACCAGCTAGTTTTCATTGGAAGCTGAAGCCCAAGCAAAGCCCATGGAGCAGAGAAATGGCTGCAGAGGGGTGAGAAGCTGTTGCAGATCCCAAGGGATGTGCAGTCCTGTCCAGGGAGATGGAGGGAGCTGCCTGTGCATATCTGCGTGCAGAAGGAGCTGCACACGTGCCAGAGGGGCTACTTGCCCTTGGTCCTGGCTCCTCCATCCTTGGGGAGGAACATCTGGAACAGGAGTTATGTTCACAGACAGGTGTTTGATGCTGAATCCTGTGCTAGGTAAAACAAGAGGATTTGGGGAGCAGGCTCACAACAGTGTTTGAAACAAACACAGACATGGCAAATCCTCCCTGACTGTGTGGAGGCGAGGGGAGAAAGATGAAATGGGTGAGTCCAAGAGAAGGAAAAGATCAGGGACACTGAACAAAGCTGAAGCTCTCCAGGAAGGTAGAAGGCAGCTGAAGATGCTTGAAAAAAGGACTGTGCTTTCTATCTCCTAGCAACAGATGCCAGCAAAAAGAGGAAAAAAAATAAACCAAACCATGGGAGATGGTCAGAAGATAGCCTTGAGAGAGGAAATGGGGGTTTTGATGGGTCTCACCCCACTGGACCCTCATCCCTCTCCTCTTATGGACACCACACCAGTGCCCTCTTCCCAGCCAGGCTGGTTTTGCCCCCAGGGTGAGAGGTTTGGGTGTTTTCAGCCCCACTCACAGCACCTCATGTTCTCTCTCCCCAGCTTAACTTGGGGCAGTCAGGCCACAACAGCTGTGCAAGGGCAACCAAACACCTTGGTAGCTTAAAGGGGGACCCCAAAATTACACATAGGATTACACTCAGCTGAGAGACTTGAAAAAAACCTGGGGTCTTCTAGACTCTGGGGTCTTCTGCTGCTCAGCATTTCAGGCTCCACCTGCTTCTCTGCAAGTGTATCCATCTGCAAGCAGGGCAATATTTACAGACCCCAAAGCATCTGGCACCAGGATGCTTTAACCCATTAGGAAATGGCTGGAGGACACCACACTCAGGGCTTTTAAAGGCATTTGGGGGGAGTAAAACCTCTGTCTACAGGAAAATCCCCCCTGCCCATCCCTGTATCAATTACAGAAGAGGCATTAAAAGGTTTTAGTAATGATTTCTTGTCAATAACCTGGATCTTCAAATCCCAGCGTTCTTACTCAAACTCTCCTGGGAGCAAGACATCCCAGCAAAAAGGGACACACCACAGACACATCACAGCAAAGGCAGAGGAAAGATAATAGGAAGGAGATATTGGGCAGAGAAAAAAAGATCAGAGACAGCAATCTGTAGGAACAGAGACAGATCACGAGTTTAAAGGAAGGTGATTCTTCACTCTACGCCTATACAAATGATTCTCTTCCCTCTGCAGCTCCCTCCTCCCCTCTCCCCTGATGATTTGAAGGCTCTGGGAGCTGCAGTAAGTGTGACTGTTTTTCTGTGAGACTCAGCCAAAGATTTAAGCAGGCAGGAGGAAAGCACTCTTCTTTTCCATCAGTGTTCAATAGAGAGAGGGGGGGAAAAAGAGAAACAAATAAAAAAGAGAAGAAAAATCAGGAAGGAGTCCAAGCTGCGAGTCGTTAAAAGAAAACACAACCAGGAACATAAAAACCAAAGAGATGGAGTGGAAAAATACATCCAGGAGATCCTTCCTCCCTCCAACACTTCTCCTGTGTGTAAGATCTTAACGCAGAGATTAATCTGCAAAGCTGCTGAGCCAGAGCTGGGCAGACCGGCCTAGGAGGAGCCTTCTCCTCCAGATCTTCTGACAATCCCCAGGAGAGACCTAGGGGGGGATGCTGGCCTTGGTTTGCTCAGCCCTTGGGTGATAAAGAGGCTGCTCTGTGAACGCTGATTATCAGCCTGATTATCAGTTCTCTTGCTAATCCAGATCTTGGGCCCAAAACCCTTTTTATGACCCCACAAAACCCCCACATGAGGCTGGCGCTCGGAGGTTTTGTGACACATCCCACTTGCTGGCCTGGATTCCTGAGGAAAACAGGGAGCAAGCAACACATGGCCACAACATCCACCTCTCCTTCCCTTCACTAATCAGTTCCCAACCTGTCAGTCCATTTCTACTTTTTTAAAAAAAAAAAAAAAAAAAAAAAAAAAAAAAAAAAAAAAAAAAAGGAAAACCCACAAGGGATACTGGGTGTCATCCTCCCCGGTGAAAGCAGGAAGGGGAAATATTTTACTGATCAGAGGAATTCCTACAGGGAGAAATCTCCACACAGGAACTCCACACAGAGCCCAAGCAGCAGCAAAAGGCAGGGGTTTGAGTTTTGCAGATGATGGGATGGCTCATTTTCATTACATCAGGAAAATTCAGCAGGGTGGAACAGAAGGAGCTGCTATTGATGCAATCAGAACTCACCCTCAGTGACTTTGCAGGAACACATTTTTGCTGTCCTTCCCATGCTCCAGTGGCATTCCCAGCTCACAGAAACAGGAATATTGAAGATGAGGGCTTGGCTGATTATTTCCTCTTCTTTCCAAGACCTTTATCTTTCTTTGCCACCAAACATTGCCTGGAGCCCGTCCAGAACTTTCCAGGAGCGCAGCGTCTTGAGTGTGCATGCCCTGCAGCTTTTCCATTCTTCTTGATGTTATAAAACTGTCTTGTAAAAGCAAAATTAAAGGCTTGAGTGCTGGCCACAAAGCCCTTCCCATGGCCATGTTTTCTGTTGTGTGCAACTCCAAGACAGGAGGAGGGGGGCAGAAGGGGGGGAGAGAGCTTTATGCATTAAACTTCTTTATAAATCTATTGAAGGTATTTCATCACTTCCCGACATTCCTCCATAAAACCCACTCAGCTATGTTTACAAATTATAAAATTAGCTTTATGTGCAGGGTCCAGGCTAATGGCACAGCTAAATCTAGGGAGCAGGAGGATTAGATGCCTCTCCCTTGCCCATGGTGGGATTTATTTTGCAGCATCCCTTCCTGGAGTAGAAGAATTCCCCTCCCAAGCCAAAGCTTTCAAAGGTCAAAAGAGGTTTGACCACTAAGTGGAAAGTTTTGGAGAAGCCACGTCTGTAGGGAGCACATAGAGCTGGATGGCTCAGGGCATCTTTGGTGCTCCACAAAGACAAAACACTCCTGGAAAATGAGGGAATGCGGAACTATAACCTCAGGCAAGAGAGGTCAGGGAAGGATGGAGAGGGGTGCAATGCTGACAATATTTAGGGAGAAGGGACAGTTTCCATTACTCTCAATGTTTCAAACAGGTGAAAGCCTGGCTGCTGGGTTACCTGTACTTGGTACCCTGCCACACTGTTCAGGGAAACCTTGGGCAGTACCAACCTGCTTCCCAGTGGGCTCCCAGTCCTTGGCTATAGCCCAGGACACTCCCCAGCACAGGCCTCTGAAGAGTGGTAAAAAACCCATTAGAGACAGGAGCGGCATCAGCGTGAGCTCAGCACAGCACAGGTGCCAGGAAGGGAGGGCTGAGACACTCCAGCCTCTCCTGCCCTGCTCACATTCCCTCTCCAGCCCCTCTCCAGACTCCCTAGGGCACAGAAAGAAGCCTGATGTTGCTTCCTTGGTCCACAGGGTGCTGCCAGCTTCCCCTGGGAGCCCAGGCCTGCGAGGAGGGATCTGATGGCAGAGCAAGGTCACCTCCTGATGCTTTTGGACACTTGCTAATGCTCACAGTGCCAGGGATCAGCACTGCAGGGCAGGAGGGAACACATTTCACCAGTCCCCTCATGCTGGGGGAGGAAACAAAAGCTAATCAGCCTCAAGCACAGGGGGCATGAAGGGAACAAGCATCCTGAAGCTTTACTTCTCTGCTCCCTTTAAAAAAATAATTTCCCTCTGTAGAGTATTAATCACCACAAGTCAGCCTTAGGAAGAGTAATCCATGGAGCAACGCAGGGATTGCAAGGACACTGTGTTAGAGCAAGATTATTTACTTTTATAACCTTTACAGAAACAAGAGATAAGTACATTAGAACAACTTGCTCACACACAGCAGCAGCAGCAGCAACTGTCTGATTCATTCCTGCACCCTCCCATCAGAGATGCTGCTCTGGATGCCAAAGGGAGAACAAAACAACACTGAACCATGCTAGGATGGCTTGGAAAGAGGGTTTTGCCTTTGAGGGGCAGTGACACTCAAGGGCTCAGGACCAGAGGCCCCCCAGGGCTGCTCATGGCACTGTGGTGGCACAAGGCTGGTGCAGAGCACCCTCAGAGCCTCCCACTGCTCCTGCTGGGCTTTCCTCTCCAGCATGCACTGGCCACCAGCAGGAAGCCTCCTAAGCTCCCTCAGGCACAAGCTTTCCAATGGCTCACATCAAGGGGAGCCTGCAAGGAACTGAGAGCCCTCCCCTACCAACCTGACCTGCAGCTCAAAGGGATGGATGCTCATCCCCTAAGCCAACAACACCTCTGCACTGCTCTCTCCCTCTTCTCCCATGGAGAGCTGAAATTCTGCAGGTGGTATTTGTTTCCCTGGCCCCTGGCATTGTGGCCATGCCCAGAAACCAGGCACCAAGGGTCAGCTGTTGAATTCTGGGGAGGTGTTGCAATTTTCCAGCAAATTCACCTCCCCCCTCTGCCAGTCTGGGATTGCTTAAAAAAAAAAAAAAAATCAAAGGTGCACGGAAAAAACACAAGTTGCCTCCAGTCTCTGCTAAGATGAGCCAAACCTCAATGTTCTACATCCCTCATTTCCATTTGCCCCTGAACTTCTGTCTTGCACCTCTGGAGCCATCTCCCATTTCCACAGAGCTTTGTGGGTGCCATCCTGATCTACAGGCATGGAAAGGAGCCTTTGTTTTCAAGATAAGAGCCACTAAATGCAAATAAAAAGCCCCAAATAGCTCAACATCAAACAGGGTCCATATCTACCCTTTCAAAGGCATCCAGGCTGCAAAACACCACAAGCAATGGCTTTGTTTAGAACATTAAATATGATACTAAAAACATCTCCCATGTGAAAACAACATGCATATGAGTTTGTTTATGCTAGAAACTTAATCTCTAAAATAGCAGGTCTCCAGAGCTTGTTTTAGGCTGAAAAATTAATATCAAGTAATGATTCAAGGTGTATTCAAGGCCTGGCATGGCCAGGTTTTGGTAGTGGTGGGCTACAGGAGTGGCTTCTGTGAAGGTGCCAGGAGCTTCTCCCAGGTCCAACAGAGCTGGTGCAGCCCGTGGTGAGGCAGAGTGTTCCCTGCAGTCCATGGAAATCCATGGTGGAGCAGTGATCCACCTGTGGAGGACCTTGGTCTGGAGCAAGGGGGTGCCTGAAGGAGGCTGTGATCCCAAGGGAAGTCTGTGCCCAGGGAGAGAGGAGCCCACTGCAGTGAAGAGCTGCAGCTTGTGGGGAGGACTCACTCTGGAATATTTCATGGAGGATGGCCTCCCAAGGGAAGGCACCGTCTGCAGCAGGGGAAGGATGAGGAGGAAGAAGTGGTAGAGACATTAAATGTGTGATAAACTGACCACAGCCCCATTTCACAGCCCCTGCACTGCTGGGCAAGAGCAGGGAGAAAGTTCAGGAGGGAAACCAAGCCTGACTAGAAGGGAGTGGTGGGGGGAAGGTGCTTTTAAGTTTTGGGTTTATTTCTCATTGCCCTACTGCAATTTGATTGCCAACAAATGTAATTCATTTCCCCAAGCTGAGACCCTTTTGCCCATGATAGCAATTCCTGAGTGATCCTGAGTGTCCTGATTTCGAGCCTTCCGTTAAATTTTCCCTCCCCTGTCCAGCCAAGGAGGGGAGTGAAGGAGCAGCATCCAGACAGGGTCATCCCACCACACGAGGTCTGAAGAGGCTGGGAATGATTCCCCACAGCAGCAGGGAACTGTTGCAGAGAGTGCAGCCCTGATTTAATTAAAGCCTGAAACATACCCCAAGCCACACGATCCATCCACCCATCAATATGATGAAAGGACTGCAAGTTCCCTTAGACTCACCCAGCACCTCATGAATCTCTTGGTTGGGAAAGCAAGGAAAAATGAACTCTCACTTCATCCTTCCCTTTCCACACTAGCCTGAGCTGTTTTGCTGTTCCTGGGAGTTATTGCTGTGCAGTGAGCAGGGAGGGGGCTCCAAGCAGGACCACATCAAAACCCAGGGTGCTGGGACCCCTCCTGCAGCTCAGGCCACGTGTCACTGCCCCTCCAGGTGCTCTTCCTCCAGCAGCATCCCGTTTTTCGGTGTCCCTTGCATGCCCAAAAGGATCCCAGACACCTCCAGGCTCTGCTGCACTACAGGAGTTGTTTCAGGCACAGGAGGAGAGCCTGGGGGCTGCTCAGATGTCACTTTCCTTCGTTTCTCCTGGGTTGCACCACTGGTTTATTCTCCATTTTCAGAGCAGTGAAAATCCAAGCCAGGCTTCGTGGGCACATCCCACATCCCTGCTCCAGCAGCTGCCCAAGGGCAGAGGGATGGATGGTGAAACCCTGGAAGCTGAGAGAAGCTGCCTGGGACAGGAGGACTCTCCCAGCTGGACCTCACCCATGGCTCTGCAGGTACATCCCTGGCTCAGGGGACACAGCCTCACCCACCTGGAAGGGGAGAAGCCAAAGGGATTTAGGTCCACGCTCGTGGTTACATATGCAAGGAACATTTTCCTACAGCAGACCAAAGGAAAAAAGCAAATATTTGCCAGAATGAAAGTGTCAAATGTTTGGCAGCTCTCCCTCTGCTTTGTTTCTTTTGTTCATGGGGGCTTCAATCAGTTAGTAACCATGTGATCCATGGGTTTACTTCCTTTTGGTCAGGGAGCTGGGATCATCCTGAGCCAGCTCAAGAAGCATGTCTATTTCTTCCTAAACAAAATTTAAAGCAAGGAGAAAAAAAATTTTTTGGGGGGGGGAGTAAAGATTCAGTGGAGAAGCTCCAAAGAAGCATTTTTTAAAAGTTAACATTAGTTTCATTTTGGCTCCAAACATCGCTTCAAAAAGCAGAAGTCAAAGCATCTAATTTAAAAAATGTACAAAAAAGTGGTTTGATTTTTTTCAAATTGCTACTTTCTGTTGTCATCTTTTTGTTGAGTTCAACACAAATAATTCCAGCTGATCTGAAATGCTATTTTTCAACAAATGAATGCCTTAAAAGAAAAAGAAAAGAGAAGGAAGGAAAGGAAGAAAGCCTCATTCTTCAGCCTCTGTGCGTGTGCCACACCACTAATTCTTAGTTGTTGGCTTTCTGCTAGAGATAATCACACCGAAAAAAATGGCTGAATAAATTATTCTTCTCATGGGTGCATCAAAAGGGCTGACAGAAAGAACAATAAAATTAGATGGTGTACCCCCAGAAAAATAAAAATATAAAGTGTGGCTAGATGGGAACCCCTGGGAGCATCTACAGAAACTGAGCTTGGACGCCTGTGTCACTAAAGCCCTCTTTGCATTTAAGGTTTCCCACCTCAAGTGCTGCCCATGATCCACAAAACACGAACTGAGGAGCCTCATTTTATCTGGGAGAGCTCGGAGTGGCCTCAAGAGGAAGCAGTCATTGCTTGGAGCTGGTGTTGGAGCTCCCTCCTCCCCTGGGTACCCCGGCTCCAAGCCTGGGGGACAGCTGCTCTGTTCCCTCATTAAATAATTCTGACTCATGAACACATCAGAAAACTTGCCTTGTGCCCTCTGACAGTTTACCTCCAGAAAGGCAACGTTTGCCCAAGAAATCCCTTTGTGCAAATCATTCAGGCAGCATTAGTCATGTTTGTCCTTCCTGGCCGAGACAGCTCCGGGAATTTGTGTTATTTCCATTGCCTTCCCCTGCACCCTCATCCATCCTGACCGAGGGAACTTGCAACTTTATCTCATCTTCCTGCAGCGTTGGATCAAGACAGAGCTGCTGCTTCTGGCCAAGAGGAATGGCCTTAAATGCAATTTTCATCCTTTATTTTATTTTACAGGCAGCCCACATGTCCCTGGTACCCCAGTCCGGGCTGGTTTTTGGCCTTCAGAAGGGTCTGACCAGTAAGGAATAACAGCCATAAGGACATGACTGGAGGGTCAAACATTTCTGATATTATATGTGTACATATTTATATTATATACATATATATTTGTATACATACACCTCCATTTTTTTTATATATATAGCTCTGATTATTTCTCTTTCTCCTGATTTTTTTTTAGCCAGGCAAGCTTACAGACACCTCTCATGCCCACATGCAAAAAGATGATAAAATTGCTCCTAAGAGTACTCCTAGAATCGCTCAACCTTGCACATGTCTGGGCCCACGAGCACTCATCTTTTTGGGTCACATCCTAAGGTGAGAAACAAGTTTTTCAGGAATTTTTCCAGGCAAGAGAGAAATGCCCTAAACATCTGATATTTCCCTGTCTCCCTTCAAATCCCAGCATATTTCTGGCAGATCTGTACATTTGTATCCCACTGCTTAACAGGGAAAAGCTCTTTCTGAGCCATCTCCACCAAGTAATTTCTTCTGACATAAATATGAATTGAGGTTATGGCCCAGTACGATCTTCCCAGGAAAAAGTGGAGATTACATCAATGTGACCCATTAAAGCAATCTTAAATACCCACTGATGGTTCATTATTGCAAGTCACTTTCCTTCCTGATGTGGAATTTATTCAATATATTGGAGGGGGGAAAAAGGTCTCCAGGAAGACATTGCCTGTGCACCGCATTAATAAAAAGGGACAGCGCAAGGGATGGGCTTGACAAGTTGGAAGAGGAGTTTCCATTTATACAACCCCACTGGATTAATCAAAATCCTTCTCCTGTAGAGCATGGAGGCCAAAAGGCAAACTTAAATTGGGTTGTAGCCAGGTGAGGGTCAGGAAAAAAGGGACAGGGCAGAGGAAATGGCTTCAAGGTACACTGGGGGATGTTTGGGTTGGATATTAGGGAAAAAAAATCTTCACTGAAAGCATGGTCAGACACTGGAACAGATGCCCAGGGAAGTGTTGGAATCACCATCCTTGGAAGTGTGTAAAAAATGTGTAGGTGTGGCACTTGGGGACACAGCTCAGTGGTGGCCTTGGCAGTGCTGGGCAGTTAATGGTTGGACTCGCTGCTCTTAGAAGTCTTTCCCAAACCAAGGGATTCTGTGATTCTAAGCAAGTGCACATTGAGCTGTCAGATTGGCTTAGGGGCAGAAAAGGGGTCAGGGGCACCCCAAATCATCACCACTTGTCCCCTTCCCATCCCCTGTGCAGAAAGTGGTGACAGGAGGCAGCTGTGAAGCTCTTCCACCCAGGGAACATGGGACTTCCCAAAATCCCCTCTTCTTCTGTTTCACTCTTTATCTCTGCAACCTGGATCTGAATTTATGAACATTTTGCTGTGAGTCAAGCCTAGAGGACTGACTGTTTACTTTGATCCTATGTGATTCAATTAAAAAGAAGTTTTTCTGAAGAAGGAGGATTTTGTGCTACGGAAGAAAAACCTGTCAAACCCAAGGCTGAGAGAATCATAGAATTACAGAATCACAAAACCATTAAGGTTGCAAAAGGCCTCCAAGATCATCAACTCCAACCTTTGATCGATCACCACCTTACAACCAGACCAGAGCACTGAGGGCCAGATCCACTTGTAACCTTGAACAGTTCCAGGGGTGGTGACTCCATCAGCTCCCTGGGCAGCCTTTTCCAATGCCTGACAACCCTTTCTGTGAAAAAATCCTTCCTGATGTCCAACCTGAACCTGCCCTGGTGCAGCCTGAGGTTGTTTGCTCTTGTCCAGAGAAAACAAGCACTCTCTGCCTTTTCCCCCTTGCAGGCACCCAAACCTGCCCCAAAGGTCCAGGAGGCTCCTGGGGGTACTTCCCTCTCGAATCCTTGAGAGGATCTCAGGCAGTTTGTGGGATGAAGCTCCAAGGAGACACGTAGCACATCTTTCATTCTGGTCATTCATAAAATGTAAAATACTAACACAAGAGAATACAGAGGTCTCTTTAAAGAGATGGATTCATGTCCTTTGCCACATGGAACAAGTCAGGGGAAAGATTCTCAGCATCAGGCAGAGGGGTTTGTGCCAGGGAGTGAGGATTGCCTCCCCTTCTCCTCACGCCCTGGGCTCCTGCTGGCAGTGCCTGTCCCCAGCTCCACAGGCTCCCAGAACACCTGGGGTTGGAGGGGCCTTGGGATGTCTTCTCCTCCTGCTGGCCCCAAGCAGGTGGTCCTCACATCCCTGAAAAAGCCAGTCCTTATCCCCACCATCACCCACTGTGAAACTGGGGACACCTGCCCAGGGGAAAGAGCGTAGGGAGTAAACACCAAATTGAAGCCTACCTTTTTATCCCCCAAAAAGTTTCCAGTTGCATCCTCTTCTTTATTTGCTCCAACTCTCCTCCAATTTTCTGTCTTCTTCGTGCAGCTAATTAATGAGTCAATTCATTAATATTGTTGCAGCAGAGTTTCTCTTCTCATCTATAAAGTGGCCATGCCAAATTTTTGCTTTAATTATAAACAATACAATTTGTTTAAAGCTTTCTGCAGAGAAAACAGCAAAGACTTCTGTCTCTTCACAAGCAAATTATTCAGAATGTTATCAGCAAATCTTCATCTCCAAGGAGGATTTCTCCCAACACAGTCCACCCACCTATAGATGCACTCAGGACTACAATCAATACATGTTAATTAAGCCGTAGCCCACTCCAATTAAAATTATAGGATCTGAAGGACGGACATTTGTTTTTGTCAGTAAATTAATTTAAGCATTCATTAACTTTAATTTTTAAATTATATATCACTTTAATGATAAATAATTCCTCTCATTACAGAGGAAACATATGGAAGGGGAAGATAAGATGGGAGAGACTTGGGCCCAGGGAGGAGGAATATGTTCCCGGGCGCTTCCTTCTCCTTTGGCACATCAGCACCCCCATTTATGTCAGCAAACTGGGCTCTCTCGGAAACTTGGCTGGCAAGTGCAGTGCTGAAATAAGAACAGAGATTCTTTGAGTATCTCACCTCCTTCTCTGCTGGGAACACGAAAGCTCGGCTGTGAGATCTCGGGGTTTTAGAAGAGCTGAAACTTCGTACAGGCTACCAAAATAAACACTTTTCAACGGAAATCAAAGCACTACGGCGTTAACAGGGGTTTTAATTTATGTAGAAAAGGACAGGTTGTTTTACAGCTTAACCCTTCCTGCACACATCCCAGGCAGAGAGGGCTGATTTATAACGTGGTGTTTGTGCAGTGTCCTGCACTCCGAGTTAAACCTGCCCTGACTTGCTGTGGCAGCTAATTAAATAATAAGGCAATATTTAATTTTTGGGGCCTTCTTTTCCCAGCAGATGCTGCATGGCACATGGTCTGGGCTGCTCCACAGGAGGGTTTGAGCCCTCAACACCTCCCTAGGCTCTGTCCTGAGCTCACGTAGCAGTGCCCATCACACCTCACCCTGGATTTCCAAAGCTCGATATCCAAAGCTGGGCCAACATCCCAAAGTCTTTCCCTGCCGTAGGAAGCAGAGCTCAGGAGTGTCTGACATTCCAAAGTGCTGGGGGATCACAAGCTCCCCACCCCACCAAGCACATCCTGGCAGCGCTTCCCGGAGCTGGGGTGCTGCATAAATAGCAGCACTGCACTCCGAGCCTCCTCCTCCACACAGAGCCTGCCTGGGACCTGCCAAGTGACAGAAATCAAAAGGGATTGACTGAAGAAATTATTCACCCCAGAGGTCCTCTGCTCCTCAAGCCTTCTGCTGGACTGGTAAGGACTGAACAGCCCCACAGCTGATGGTGGCAAACAAACAGCAAAACAAAATTATTCAGGGATAGACTGACAAAAAAGGGGAAAAAAAAAAGAAAAAGAAAAAAAAAAAGAAAAAGAAAAAGAAAAAGATAAAGAAAAAGAAAAAGAAAAAGATAAAGAAAAAGAAAAAGAAAAAGATAAAGAAAAAGAAAAAGAAAAAGATAAAGAAAAAGAAAAAGAAAAAGATAAAGAAAAAGAAAAAGAAAAAGATAAAGAAAAAGAAAAAGAAAAAGATAAAGAAAAAGAAAAAGAAAAAGATAAAGAAAAAGAAAAAGAAAAAGATAAAGAAAAAGAAAAAGAAAAAGAAGGAAAAGCACCAGATCTCAACCTCTTTGGAGCTTTAGACCCACAGACTCTTCTGACCGTATTTCTTCCTTTGAAACAACTGATTGTTGCTCTTCCCAGCCTGATTCAGCAGTTATCATCACAAGACATTCTTGCTGGGTTCTTAGGACATCACATCTGCTACAAACTCCTGGAGACAGGGAGAGTCCCTGTCTGAGCCCCACTGCACAAGCACTGTCTGTAGACACCTCCCTTTAATCCAAGAGCCAAAATAGGAGAGTCAGTGGCCCAGCCAGGACTTCCAGAGATTACCCAGGACTCCCAACAGCCAGACAAGTAACAACTACTTGTACCCACATTAAGCAGAGCAGAGCATCCCAGCCTTCTCAGAGCCAAAATTCCCTTTTTGCAGCTCCTCTGACTCTTGACATGTCTTGCACTGTGTCACCCCTTCCACCCCACGATGCCAAAATTAACTGTATTTTCCCTTTACAAGACCCACACCCTTCTCTCCCTGACAGAGAACCATCCCTAGCAGGGAGGCTTTGCTGAATGCAAAGGGATTCCTCCTGCAAGGAGAAGCCCTGCTGCCTCAATTTCCATGTGTCACCATCAAAGCAGGCAGGGGACAACCCAGGGCTTTGAGCAGTCTGAGAGTGGGACCTGCAGCTTGGAAAACTTCTGTGGGAGGAACACACAGGACTTATGCAATACAGAAGGCTCCATCAAAAGGGAAATGGGGCAGTGAAAGAGAAACTATTCAAAGTATTACTTTATTAGTAATCTGTTTACTTAACTACTGCAGAGATTAAAAAAATAAAAGCTTTCTCCCCATTTATCCATTAGCTCCTCTTCCATCCAGCTGCACTGCTGAATTCCCATATTTATGACATCAGTGCATGTTGCTATAGAGATAATTAATTAATGCAACATAATCAAGTCAGCAATTTTACTACTTTACAGCTTAAAGCAAGACTAGAAATAGAGTGGGGAGAACACCAAAGCATAGTTCTGAATAGCAGGAGTTTTAATGTCCTTTAAGCACTGAGAGTTGGGCCTGAAAGTCATTTCCACAGTACATGAAATGTACCACATTTGGTGTAATCACTGTCATTAGAAGCCCAGGGAAAAAAATAGAAAAACAGCAACAAAGAGGAATGAAAGTTCTGACAAAAAAATTACAGGTGGAGAGCAGAGTTCTCTGAGCACCCAGCAAAACTCTTCGTCTCCACCTGGCAAAAACACCCCAAAGAGGCCAAAGAGGCTGCAAGCCGTGATGTCCTAGTGCCTACATCCCAAATACCCTGGGCTTTTCTCCAAGAGCCACCCCAAAAATCATCTTCCCTGGGGTGCCTGCCTGCTCTGGGGGAGCAGTGCCCTGGCAGCCCCCGAGCTGTGAGCAGGGATGGATGGAGCTGAGCTCTGCACGGCAGCAGCCTCGGTGCCAGGCTCAGCCAGGAGCTCTCCCACCTGCCCAGGACACAGCCAGGCTTCCCTCCCTGTCACAGGGGGGACACACCGGAGGTGGGACCAGGCACCTTCACCTCTCCCACCCCTGGCTGCCTCCTGACAGGCAGGATGACATTTTACAGCTGACAAGGACATCAGTGACGTGCCAGCCTGTCCGGACAAGACACTCTTTGATGGGAGCTATAGCTCCACCCAGGAGCTTGCCTTCCTACCAAGAACCAGGCCAGGAAAAAGGAATTCTGTGGAATATCCAAGTAGGTGCCACACTTGCTGCTTGTAACTCCACCCCTTTGTTAATTTAGAAGATTAAATTCAGTCCCCCTTTTTCAGGGGAAGCCTCATTTTTTGTCCTGTACTAATTAGAATCTTTTAATATACTTTTCAGTTCAGGGTCTCTGCCTTCTGAGGTTAGAAAGACGAAAGCAGCACAGATGAAATTAGGTCACTTAACCCTCAGGATGCTCCTGTTCCTCAGCAAAAGTTCCTCCACACACAGTGGAGCCAAGGGGAAAAAGCTTTAAGAGGGACACATGCAGAATAATTGAGCCAAAGGCTGTGTTTTGGGGACAGGAGCAACATCACAAAGCCACATTTGCCTTCCATAACCATGAAGCTCTTCAGGCTGTGGTATTTTCATGGCAAGTTTCACTGCAAAGCCACAACTGAAGCCACCTACACTTCTCAGAGAACTGCCCCAGTGAAAAAAACAACAAAAAATTATTTAAAAAATTTAAAATAGAATTTGGCAGGAAAATCAGCAGACCAGGATACTGCTGCCCAGCTTTATAAGCTGTCTCCACAATACACAGAGACTTTTCACAGAGGCTTGGAGAACAAGGGGAAAATGGCCTTGTTAAGCTGAAGGAGGGACGGTTTAGATGGGATACTGGGAAAAAAATTCTTCCCTGTGAGGGTGTTGAGGCCTGGGCACAGAGTACCCAGAGCAGCTGTGGCTGCCCCTGGATCCCTGGAAGTGTCCCAGGCCAGGCTGGATGGGGCTTGGAACAAGCTGGTCTAGTGGAAGGTGTCCCTGCCCATGGCAGGGAGGGTGGGACTGGCTGAACTTTAATATCCTTTCCAACCCAAACCATCCCATGTTTCCACACGCTATTTCAATTAAAGCACTGAAAAGTGGGGGGCTTTTTTTACACAGTTTTTATGTTGCATTCATGTACAGCACAAAGAAAATTAGGGCAAAAAACCCACCCAAGTATTAAAGGCATTATGATTTGTTTGAAGACTTCAGCGTCAGCTCCCGATCCTCTCCAGGCTCAGCTACTTTCAATAGGATAAATTGCACAGAGTCTCCAAAATCCAGAGCTTATTGCACACCATCTGCAGGCAGAGAGAGCCCTCTGTTCCCACGCCAGAGCCTTGTTTCCTGGCAGGCTGCTGCTGTGACCTGTTGCAAGGCTTCTCCGTGTGTGCCTGCAGCAGAGCCCAGGAGGAGACAGCTCCACCCGAGGGGCACCTCAGCGGAGGGAGGAGAGCACCAGAAACCTGCAGGACAATTTCCCTGCCACGGCCTTGGACAGCAGGTTGGAATGTTTGCAGCAGTATCCAAGCCGCTGGAACATTTGCCTGATCCGCACAAAACCCAGAGGAAAAACCCACTCTTGCTGCCAGCAGCTGCTGCTGCTGCAAAGGTTTATCGCTGGAATAAAGAGGGAACACATCCTCCCTACAGCCAGACGACAGCCCAACCCAGATAGAGGCAAGAAATCATCTCTGGTGAGAGCAACAATGAGCAATTTAGCTTGATTATATCCTTGCAGATCTCCCTATTTATAATGGTTTGCATTATTTTGAATGCAAACTGGTGGGTATTTTTTTTTCCCCCTGTGCATCAGCTCTCGTGACCAAAACTTGTCATTAGTTCCTGATTAAAAGAGGTTTTAAATAAGGAGTGGAAACAAGCCCAAAAAAGTGGCTGCTGCATCCCCATCCTCTTGTATCAGACTGACTGCTGCAAATGTCAGCTTTATTTACTGTTTGCAGTCCACTAAGCCTTTTTGTCTTGCAGGAGAGGTAAAATTGTGAATACTGGATCAGGTGGGAGGAAAGAACAGCAGAGGAGAGGCAAATAAATAAACAACCACGAGTCCCATGTGCCCAGGAGGCTCCTGGTAAGTCATAATTGCAACATACATGCAAGTTTGTCCACAGATGCAGCAAAATAAATAAGCTTCACTAGTGAGAGCCTGACCTTTTCCATCTTCCCCCCAGCAGAAACCAGGCTCTGACAGGGACCAAAAAAGGGGTTAGAAATAGCAAAGATAATAAAGTCAGGCATCAGAAGCACAGGAGGCTGAAGGGAAAAGGCAGGCAGGTGAAAGGACAACCCAGGAAAACCTGAAATATTGCAAGTCATCCTCTGTGGCCAAAATACAATGAGATAACCTATCCCAATAAAATACTGGCAGTGGAGGATGAGGCCAGGTGAGTCCAGGAGCTCCATTTCCACGCTGAGAGGAGGAGCTGGCTCTGCCTCAGACATGGACCTGCTCCTCCTGGCACACGTGGTTTTCAGCAGAACAGAGCTCCCCTCCAGCAAGGTGCAGGCACAGACCAAAGGAGATCAGTTTGGATTTCCCAGACTCGATGGCATCCAGAGCACAGGAAATGTGGCTGCTTGTTCCAAGTGGGGGGTTCCTAACCCTGGGGTGGCCAAGCCTCAGCCCTGAGGGGGTGTCTGTCCTCAGCCACCAATTCTGTGTGTGTGGAGCACCCAGTGCTGAGCTGGGCAGCCCCATCAGCACAGGGCACTGCCTGTGTCCCATGCTGAGTGTTTATGGGCTTTGTATTCACCTCAAATGCTGTGTCCAGTCCTGGGAGCCTCACAGGAAAGATACTGGGGGGGGCAGAATGTGTCCAGGGAAGGGAAGGGAGCTGGGGAAGGGGCTGGAGCCCCAGGAGAGGCTGAGGGAGCTGGGAAAGGGCTGGAGCCCCAGGAGAGGCTGAGGGAGCTGGGAAAGGGGCTCAGCCTGGAGAAAAGGAGACTCAGGGGGGACCTTGTGGCTCTGCACAGCTCCTGACAGGAGGGGACAGCCGGGGGGGTCGGGCTCTGCTCCCAGGAAACAGGGACAGGAGGAGAGGGAATGGCATCAGGCTGGGCCAGGGGAGGTAGGTTAGACACGAGGAGGAATTTCCTCATGGAAAGGCATGTCAAGCTTTGGAAAGGACTGGAGTTTTGCAGTCCCCATCCCTGAAAGTGCCCAGGGAATGACTGGGGTGACCGGACTGGCACTCAGTGCTCTGGTCTGGTTGACAAGGTGGGCATTGGGCACAGCTTAGACTCAGTGATCTTGGAGGGCTTTTCCAACCTAAATAATTCTGGGATTTATCCCCTGCTTAATTGGCCAGGCTGAGCTCCACTGGAAGAGGCACAGCAGGACCTGAGCACAGGAATCACTGCACAGATGCAGCAGGATTGGGATGGGAGGAAGAAGATGGGAAAGGGGATAGAAAGGAAGGGATCCTCATGCCTGCATCTTCCTGACAGTACTCTGCCTTCATCAGGCAGGCTCAAGGCTTGCTGGTGAGCAAATCCACTGCTCAGAGCTCAAACTTCCTCTCTCAAACCCTCAGCCAAATCCACACTAATGCACTGCTCCCGACTGCACAGGTACTCAGCCCTCCTCCAAGCCCTGGGAGCAGGAAAAGCTAACTCCAATAAATGCAAAGCGATTCCATTCGATTCCACCTCTTAAATGCAACACTTAATTAACTCTGCTGGGGCTTCCTTTGCTCTCTCTGCTTGTGTTTCCATGCCACCAGGGTTAGGAAAACACCTCCTCCCTTTGCACAGAGGGGCCCTGCCCGCTCCCTGCTGGCATCACACAGACCACAGAGCAGACCCTCGGGCACACGGGACTGCCAGAGCTTCTCCTGCAGAAAGCTGGGAGCAGATGGTGGCTTTTTACTGCTCTGGCTGACCCTTGCTTGGACTCCAACCCAGCAGCCTCAGCAGGCTCCGGTGCTGGAGTGGAACAGCAGGAACCAAGCTGTCACCCCGCTAGATCCAGCACTTGGAGTCAGCAGCGCTGAACTCTCCAGAAGAAAAGAGAAAGAAAGAAAAGCAGAGATGGGGAGTGGAGGGAACAACCCAAACCAGATGTTTCAAGCAGCTGGCATGGCTGTTTCTCCCAAGATGCTGATGAGAGCAAACTGTGTGGTTTGACAGACCCCCATCAGCCGCCCTCTTCCTGCGAACAGAGAATTCAAATCAGCCCTGCTGGATCTAATCATCTTCTCCCCTTAAATAATAAACTGGGGGCAGGACAGGAAAAGGATTTATTCATGTCACTAACTGTCAAAAGAAATGTTTACTGTGCTAAAATAACCCGCAGTAGGAAGAAAACAGAAGAAGAAAGAGAAAACCCCCAGAGGAGAGGGAGGTGTGAGAACATCAGCGCTGCACGGGGGACTTGGATGTGCCCAGGTTGACGTTGAGGCAGGACAGACAGGAGCTCTTCCAGCAGGTATTTCCAGGGAAAGCAGGGCAGGAGGGAAGGGAGAAGCACACTGGTTGGCTCAGTGTTTGAGCTGAGCCTTGCTTTTCGGGCAGAGCTGAGAACACACAGATTTTTTTTAAGCAGAGTGTGTGGGGCTTGCAGCAAACCCCAGCACAAACCCAACAGGTTGCACAGCAGCTTCCCACAGCCCTGGCCTGATAGCCTGCATGACAGCAGACAACATTCTCAAAAGGTCTTCAGAGAAAGGGAAAAAAGATATCAAAAGCAGGGCTGCAAGATGCTCCTCTGGCCAGGGAAAGGTCAAGGGATGCCAGAGGCCTGAGGAATAACAGCAAAAATTCAACATACCAGGAAAAACAAAGACTTTGAAGCATTACTGAAACAGCCTCCAGCTCTGTCACACCAGGCATGAATCCTTTACAACAGGGCACAAAAGGCTTGAGCAATCTGGCAAAAATCCATCAAGGACTACTAAACATCAAGTTACAGATTAACTTTCAGCTCAGGAAGCCCCGAAGCTGCAAAGTGCCCCAGACTGGGAGGGAGCAAGAGGCCCCTTGGTACAGATCCTTCCTCAGGATCCTGCCCCTCCCTGGAGCCCCAGCAGGGAACTGGGCACAGCCAGAGGACACTGAAGGGGCTGAGGGCCACCTTCCACCAGGGCAGGGGCTGTGGGTGCTGGCACACCCAAGGAGAGGGGCCATGGAGAGCTGTGCCCACCCACATCATGCCCAGAGAAGCTGTGGCTGTCCCATCCCTGGAAGCGTTCAGGGACAAGTTGGATGGGGCTTGGAGCAACCCAGTGGGAGGTGTGAAACAAGATGAGCTTTAAGGTCCCTTCCAACCCAAGCCATTCTGGCATTCCATGATGTCTAGGCCCCCCTCCCCACCTGCAGCAGTTAAATGGGGGCAGGCACAGAGCATCCCACCATTCCACAGAGCCATTACAGCTGTGCTTCGCTGGAGCACGGCCTTCCAGACAGCCTTCCCAGAGTGCACACACCACAGTGCTCCAACAGCTTGCACTGAAAATTCCCCAAGCTCCCCTGCAATTCATTTCTGTCATCTCATGCAAAACCAGCTTGTCTCGTTTCTCCCATCCTGTTTTTTCAAAGTGGTGCTCACAGCAGGAGCCCTGTACAGATCAATTTGTTGATGTTTTGAGCATTCCCAACCCTTTAGAGCCCTCCTGTGCCTCAGCAGCTATTTCCCATCCTGGGAGACACTCTGCTGGTGGGATTGGACAGCACAGTGGGAGTGGGCAGTGGGAGCCATACCAGGGGTTCACGTTCCCAGCTTGAGGCTTAAAGGAAAAGGCCACCTGCAAAAAGTAGTCAGCAGGAAAATTAGGTACCAACAGCATGGAATTTCTGATTCTCACATCCCCTCGGGTTGCCCAGCATCTGGGAATGCCCAGAGGCCTTTCCAGATAAATCAGTGCAAAGGACAAGCTTATCAGGGATAACATCAAACAGCTGAACCCAGGAACAAATTGTTTCCCTGCTCTAAGTCTGTGCCTTTCATCACGAGTCCTTAGGGAACAAGTGGTGGAATGAGATTCGTTCTTGTCAGGATTAAATCAGGATGACTGTCACAAGAAAATGCACCCAACTGCTGCACAAGGTCCTTGGACATTGCAGTCTCCTCATCCAGGGGTGGCCAAACACAGGCACATGGAAAGCAAGGTGAGAACCACCGGGAAGCAGAGCCAAGCCCTGCCTCATAACTTATCCCAGCAGCAGGATGTCATTCCAGCTCCACCTGCAGGAATTTCTGTGGGTGAGAAAGCCTTGAAGGTTAAACGGGAAAGGTGTTGCTCTGGGAAGCGAGGGAAGCTGAGGCTGGTGGGGAGGAACAGGCTGCAGGTGAGAAAAGCAGGGAAGGATGTATAAAAATACCATTAAATACCTTGGAAAGTCAAGAGGGTTGGGTTTCTTGGCATAGTCCCACAGGCAAATGCTGAACACAGTTTCCCAAGGGTGCCTTCTAGCAACCTCCAGGAATTCCCTGCTCCAGCCCATACTGTCCCTGTGTTCCACCTCTCCACACAGCTGAAGCTTCCAGGAGGAGCATTTGCTGAGGCTGGATTTTACAGGAATACTAGAGAACAATGGCAAAACGAAGTACATCAGTTGACAGAAGGGAAGGTGCAAGATACAAATTGCATTAAAATAAAAAGAAAAGTTACTCCTCTAGACTGGGGAATCACAACTGGTGTGTCCTTGCAAAACTATCCACCCCTTTAATTAGAGGTTTTTAGAGGGTGGGAGGTCAATTAAAAAACCTGACATGATTTGGGCATCAAGCTTAGGACGTAGAAATCCAGCTGGTTTCTCAAATAACCCATTCTATGGAATCATTAGGGTTGGAAAGAACTCCTAGACCAAGTCCAACATGAAAAAAAAGGGGAACACCATTAAGAGGTACAAAAAAGGCCTTCAGTACTTTCACACCTACAGAAAACCCCCTCAAACTTATTAAATTCCAGGGAAAAACACATCCCAGACCTTCAAATCTGCACAGTTTTAAAAAGCAGGTATTTCAATGTTATCTGCACAGCACCAATCACAGCCAGGAAATGCATGAGCACGTTAGAGCTCACAGGAAAAATCCCTGCAGGTAAAAAAAGTAGGAGAGACAGGAGAGTTCCCAGCATGGATCACCAGTCCCAGAGCAAGTGCAAGGCAGGCAGAGAGCCTCACAGAGGAAACAAGGAAAGCTGTGACCTTGAGATGAGAACACATCTGTAATAGTTCTATAAAGATGTCCATCTCCTATTTATATAGAATACCTGTGCAGATAGCCAGGAAGCCGTGCATAAAAATCCTGCACCAAGCTTCCAAGAAAACCCCTCATAGACTTCTCTGCTCCCACCTCCACATCAATCCATGGCAAAGCTGTACTAAATGCCTCTTTTCCTCCCCACAGTTAAGAATGCAAGATCTAAATGCTAAATTTCAGCTGAATTATCAGCGCTTGCTGTGCTGGGCTTTACCTATGCAGACAGCAATCATGGGGGGACAAAAAAAAACAAAAAAAAAACCAAAAAAAAAAGGAACAAAAATCCTGTTCAACTTACTCAAAGGCTGGAAATGCCTCACAGCCTAGGTTGTTATGAGGTGGTTTTCTTGCACCTCTCTTCAAGCAGAAAAGCAGCACAATATGGACTAGAGACCTAAAGTGGCAGCTGGACTGAGAAAGAAGGATGTTTGGTGGGCTGGTACACACTCAGCAAAACCAACAGCATCCTAAACTGGATCGTTTTTGCAGCTTTCAAACCCAAACTGAGGCCTGTAGGAGACTCCAGAGAACATTGGTGATTCAGAGTTTGAAACGAGCCTTTTTCCCCAGGCTGGCTTTGCAGGGGTTTTGGAGAGAAAGAGATGGCAGCAAAAACAACTACATATAGCATAAATAACATTAACAATCAGGGACAGACTGAACACCAACAGATTGATATTATCCCAAAGCAATAATGAAGTGCCCTCTGCCAAGCCAGGATTAATGCAGCCTCAGCACAAAAGGCCAAGCAGGCTCTAGACAAAACAGTACCCGTGGAAAAGAAGATGGCTTAAATTTCCCCCATGAACCTGTGCCAAAGCATTCCCGTTGGACAGACACTTCCAAACGCCATTGAAAAGCCATCAGGGAGCACCAGCATGGATAAAAGAACAGATTCCAGCAGCTTGTGTTTCAAACCTTCCCAGCCTGCAGCTCTGAGCACCCTGGGACAGTGGAAGGTGTCCCTGCCCATGGCAGGGGGTGGAAAGCTTTAAAGCCCCTGCCAAGCCAAACCATTCCATGAGTCCCTGATTTCCCAGTGCTTTCCCCCAGCAGGGACCTCTCCCGTGGCAGTGATCACTGGGACTCAGCTCTCTGGAAAACAACATTAATGATGTTCAGACAAAGCAGCAGCTCAGGCAGGTCTCTCGGTGCCTTTTGTAACAGATCCACCCTTCGGCTGCTGCACTGAGCCTTTCCCACACCCTTCGGCGCTCCAGGAGCATCCACAGGTCACAGACAACGCGGAAAGAAACCAAGAGGCCTTTTGCAAGGACAGGAGCAGTCCTGAGAGAGCCACCTGGGGAAAGAAATCCAAGCAAACACCCAAAGAACTCCCTGTTCCAGCTCTGCTTCTCCAAGAGCTTGGTTCCCCTGTGGATGGGCAGAGGAGGGGATGCCAGCCAGAACAGATTCCTGCCAGCCCTCCCGAATGAGCACACACCATCATGAAGGATCAATTAAAAACAGCGAGAGCAGAGGAGAACGTGCAATTCCACCCGGTGTTCAACTTTTCCATCCCAGTTTTCCTGGGGGTTTTTTTGGGGATCGGTACCTTTTGCCTGTGAGCAACGATAAAAGTACTGATTAAACTTTAAAGGGGGACTTGACTTTGAACCAGAGGAGAGAACACAGCAGGGAAGGGATGCATTATTTAAAGGAGGGTTTGTGTTTTCTACCCCAGCAGCCAACACGAGATTTACCAGGCAAAGCACGGTACTACTACAGAGTCAAAATCCGAGTGCCCGGAGATGAACATTCCATGGTAATGCATGCCTGAGTAATCCCTTTATTACACCTACTGATTGTAACTTTAACAAGGAACAAGTTTTACAGCTAATATTTTGGAGAACTGCAACGGGGGTTTTTTTATGGCGCGCCAAGAATTCACGGGAGAACGAGTCTCACCTAAGTTTACTTCTTCCATCAGGGGATTAAATAGATTTTTCACATAAAATTACCTATCACATGCTGCCTATAAAAAGATGCGGCTGTAAACATCCTGGGGGCTGGAAGCGAGCATCACAAAGAGCAAAAAAAATTCCTGCAGGAGACCTGTCTGGCAAGCTGTCCCTTCCCTGCCGTGGTGTCCCGGACACCTCCAGCCCCCTGCCAGCTGCTGGAGCTGGGCCAGCCCCGGTGTGTGTTTGCCTATCACTTAAAGCCAACGTCTCTCGCTTTCGGGTTACCTTCTAAATCAAAGAAGAATTAACCTTTTTTGGGGGGGGGAGAGAAGATAAATAAGAATTCTACACGGCCTATCTCCTGCAGTGTTGACACAATTGTTTTCATTTGCAAGCAAATGGAAGTTGAACTTAAACGTCAAATATTCATTTATCAGCATTAACCCAGCTGCCCCTCCCCTCTTTGTCCTCGCTCACTCACTCAGGCCTTTTTCTTGTTTGCCTTTCAGTGGGCTCATGGATTTAAAGTCATTTTTGTTCATTTTTGTGCCCCAGATCACCCCCTGAACTCCCCTGATCAACTGCTTGTCCCCGTGACAGGATTGCCTGTTCTAGGCAGCATTATATATATATATATATAATCGGACTTTCAAAAAGGCTGCCATCCAGGGAAATCCATTCTCATCCATGGCGAGGCTCCCAGAATCTGTTCTCCATTCCTTTTTCATTTGGAAATGTCAATGCGTGTTGTCAGGGTGCAATTGTTTTCCTTAATCATCCGCAGCAGTGAAGTAGAAAGTGCTCATCTTTGCGGTGGGGAAAAGTCGCTCGCTTTTTTCACACCCCACTCACTTCCAAGAGGATGCTGCTTCCTTCCCTCGGCCCTCGGGAATCACGGCTTACACACTCATCTTCTGTACGAGCCGTAAAGATCCTCCCGCCGGGAAATTCGGGTTTCTCCTGCTTCCCAAGGAAAGGCGCAGACACAAAGACACGTCCTAGAAGGCGCCAGAAAAACCTTAAGGAAAAGCCATCAAGAAACCCGGGCATCCTCTTATTTAAATGTGGGAACTAGAAAGGGAAGCGGGGCTTTGTTGTGGGCTCGTTTTTCGCCCGAGCCAGAAAAGCGAAGTGCGGAACGTGGCTCCTTTATCGCTCTCCAGAGCTGTTCCTCGGTGTAACAAGCTACTTACAATCTTTTCACTTCAGTAATTGTTGGGGCTTTTTTCCCCTCAGCAATCACAAAGAAAAGCTGCTGAAAGGTGCAGGCAATAGACTTCTTAAAGAGCTGTTGACAACTCCCAGGAAACTTTTACATTTCGAATGCATTCTGCCCACATTTCCCGTATTTTCTGTGGTTCTTAAGTTCCTCAATTTAGCACACAAAGCTATTTGCATGAAAATAGCATCTTGAGAGTTTCTTACAGAAGACTTACAATACCAAGCCTTAAGAAAAAAAAAATACACCGCATAATTGTAGAATAATGTGTTGAACATCTCAGGTAGCCGGGGTAAGAGGAGAATGAAGCACAAAAGTGATTGCAAACATTTTTCTTTCATTTTAGATCCCATCAAGCTCTCATTCTCCAGCTGCCACTCACAATGGTACTCCTGGATACGCTAATCTAGTGCCATTATCATTCTCCAAAGGCAAGAAGCGCTTTTATTAAAGCAAAGACAAATTAATTTAATGGTTTCACTGTCTGTGTTTCTAAAAATACATGTAGATTTCCTCTTGACCTGCAGAGAGAAAATTAGGTATTGATACATTCTTGGGTAAACCCACTCCTAATGAAAGATAAACATCCCACCCGATAAGCACCTTTTGTCCAAAGTCCCGGAGAAATGCCTGGGATCTGTGATGCACCACCAGGTCAACTGAGTGATAGCTGAGAGATTAAATCTCCTTCTAAAGAGATAATCCTCAATAAATCCACCAGACTACAAATTCCACCAAGATAAAATGTTTTGGATAGCCAGCAACTCTCAGCTAAGGGTGCTGCACCTCCAATCAGCATCTCAAATTACACCGTGGAATAAACAGGACAGCTGGCAGTTCAACATGCTCCAGATTAAACAAAACAAAACAATCCAGAAGGATGTGTTTACCAAATTTTACACTTGCTGGTGTTTCTGGGTGAAAGTCTCAGGAAGAGAGGTTGCTCCTAATGCTGGATGTTGGGATGAGCAAGGTATTCTCCAAGCATTTTACTTGCTTAGATCCTGGAGTTCACTCTTCTGCTTCAGAATTCCTAGTAAAGAGGAGGTATCTGGCTTCAAATGTACCAGGGGAGGTTCAGGCTGGACATCAGGAAGAATTTCTTCACAGAAAGGATTGTTAAACAATGGGAGGGGCTGCCCAGGGAGGTGGTAGAGGTGTTCCACAAAGGGTTTGTGGCACTCTGTGATCTGGTCTGGTTCACCAAAGAAAACCAAACAATCCAAAAAACCAAACCAAAACAAAAGCAAACAAAAACCCAACCAAACAAACCACAACAAAACCAAACACCCACAAAGAATAGCAAATCATCTGGAAAGAAGCCCAGGCAGCACCTGGACTTTTCTTTGTGGACATCCCAGCTCCAACCCTTCCTTCCTTACAAAAAGCACCTCAGGACCATCTCCTAAAATGGCACATAGGGAGAACTTCTCTTAGTGTGAACAAATGCCGAATTCTCTTGATGACTGGCAGCATTCAGCACATCATCACGCAAATTCATTTTTTTAAATGGCAAGGTCACCTCCAAACAGCTCTGAAGGAGTTATTCTCACAGAAGTGTTTGTGTGCACAAATGCCAGGAAAACACGAATAGCAAGAAATATACTGAGAGTAGAAAGAAAACATTTAAGAATCGCTGCGAGTAGAGGAGCTCTCCCCCACGAGGCAGCAGGAGGTTTTTATTTTTTAACACTTCTGACTGTTATTGCCAAGGCAGGAAGAAAAGACAAATTAGAAAGATGAGAAGGCAGCAAAGCACAAGGTCAGCAATAATGTGACTCCGAGGTATTATTGAATTCAGTCAAGGTTAATCACCGGAGCCACGTTTTTTACCTTGGTGCCTGCACCAGGTGGCTTAACATGATGTAAGGATCCAACCCAAGAAACATTAGGTTCTCTCATTCCTGCCTCACCAAGAAGTATTTGCAAGACCCCGGTTAATTAAACTAATAAACCACAAGTGAAAGCCTGGGCTGGTGCCACTTTTTGACAAACACACTGTGTGGCACTAACAGCCCTTATCCCATCGAGGGGATGGGAGCCAGGAGCAGGGAAGGAGCATCCCCGGGGAGAACAAGACAAACCAGCTGATTTTCAATTAAGAGCTGAAATAAAAATGAAGTGCTTTTAGCGCTCGGCCTTCAAACTGCCAATACTGTTAAATAACACAGATACCTGGCCATCCTACAGCCCTGTTAAATCAACTTCATTTGTTTAAAGCAGAGCTCGGCAGCGCTTATTTAACAAGCACCGCTTCGCGCATGACTCAACACAGGGAGGAGGCCTTTTGGGGCAAAGGAAAACGTCTCTGAGGGATGCTGGGAGGAAAAAAATTCACTTTGGACTGGAAATCACTCAGCACAGCAGCCTCCAGCCAGGCACAGAGCACTTGGAGATCATCTGTCTCTGCTTAGGCTGAGGCAGGTCCGGGTTAGTCCCAGGAAGGAATGCTGATGTCCCCAGAGGGAAAGTAGCAGGTGAGGGGTGGAGATGGGCATTGCAGGCTCCTGGAGGGAGAAGCAAACACCTCAGCAGGTGGCTGAGCTCAGGACACCCTAAAAATCCTCCTCAGTTACCGCTTTTTCCCTGTTGGCTTTGCTCGAGGACACCTGAAGCCTTTAAAGCATCACGAGGGTCTCTGGCCTGGAGGTTGGAGGTTGAATTTGAAAGATGGGTGCTGATGTCTTGACAAACAAAGGAGAAACGGGTGTAAATGTCTTCAAAATGGGTTTTATGTTAGTTACAGAAGCCAGTCTGCCTCCTGATCTTTAGGGTGATAGGAGAAACGTGTCTGCACAAGACAACTGCAGAGTCCAGACGGTCTGAACATCTGGTGGATCCGCAGAACCCCAACAGCCTGAACTTTTAATTCTGGAGGAAATTAACATGTTCAGGGGAGGGAACGTGTGATGGGCAGTTCGGGAAGGCTGCATCCTCCTCCTACCTCAGCCAACAGCAAAGGAAGAGGGCAATATTGCAGCCAGGAATTTAGGAGAAGAGGCTGAGCTCTGTGTAACTGAGAGAGACCTCACAGGGATGTGCCCCAGGGGACTCTCTCTCCTTATTGGAATAAAGTTGCAGGACTCCTCTGTCTCCTTTGTGGACACAGGCTTTTCTGCACAAACTGGAGCCCTGTTTTGGTGGGTCAGCAGCATCCAAGATGTCAGTGGGATCCATTGATGGTGGATGACTCCAAAGCCCTGTCTCTCTGTGTTTCAGGCCCTGTAACACTTCACAGCCCATTACCTGTCCCTTGTATTTCGGCCACCTCCCACCACAGGTCGACCTGTGCACACCTTGTACAGATTCCAGCTTTTTCTCCAGGAGTATCCTTGCATCCTCTGCCAGCTCCCACCTGTACTGACCTCTCCTTCCTTACCAGTTCCCTCTGGGTTGGATGTACCTCAGGCACCACTGCTGCTGCTGCCACCTCACTGTCCTGGTTGTTTCAGGCTGAGGGAAGCTCCTGGACTTTTCCACCACATTTTAAGTGCTCAGAGCTTCACGTTTCATTAGTGGTGACACTTCCCTGTCATTATCTTCCGCTCTAGTTTCTGTATCCGGATCTCTTTGATCCATTTACAATGAGATCCACTTATTCCAATCCCTGACCCCGCATCTTTTGATGCAACACACAGTTCTTCACAAGAGCCTCTTTCCTTCTGCCAAAGAGCTCTCCAGCAGCAGCAGCAGCTTTGTGTTACAGCCAAATCCATTCAAATGCCCCTTTACACACTTGTGCTGAAGCTCTCTTTCAATCAGCTCTCCTCGTGGAAGTGCTCTTGTCCACACGTGCTCCAGGCTCTCGTGTGCTCCCTACAAAGCCTCTCAGCGCCTCCACAGTGGGGTTTATGGACCAATGTGCATTAACCTTTCCTCTAAAAAACCTGAATATGAGAGCCAAGGCCTCTCCCAAAGGCCTAATAACCAGTGAACAGCTGCAGCCCTTGCAGAGTGTTGAACTGCCTTCTTGGGATGCTTGGATGAGGGAAATCAGCACAGAAGTATTTTGAAAGAGTGCTCCTTCATCTCTCTTAAAACTACCAATAATTCTCTGTCCTGATAGAGTTTGTTTGATTTCTTGAGAAATTAATACCAGTCCTTAAGGTTAAGATAATACAAGCACCAATGATTTTTCAACGGCTCAGCTTCAGGCTTGTAGAACAGCAAAATTATCATCACATATCATTAAGTAAAGCAGAAGTTTCATTTTTTACAGCAAAAAGAACGTGCATTAATATTCTCTGCGATAAATGCAGAAGCACATATGATAGAATCATAAAACATCCAGAGCTGGAAAGGGCCCTCAAGGATTATCAAGTCCAACTCCTGGCCCTGAGGAGGACATCCCAGCAATCCCACCCTGTGCCTGAGAGCAGTGTCCAAATGTATTTGAGCAGGTTTGGGGCCATGACCAATTCCTGAGCACCTCAATTCACACTTCTGGATACAAACGTTTTGGGAAACAGCCTGAACTCTTCTGTACTATCAACATAATGCAAAATATGGATCAAGCAGGAGTGGCAAAGGAGCAGCACCACAGGAACACACGTGGTTCACTTCTCACCTGCCCCCATGCATCTAAATTTAAATCAATTTAAATCCTTAGGAGTGCCCCGCAGCCGAGGTGTGGAGGAAACATTCAGATCCCGGGTTTAAAGCATTTACTGTCCGATGAGATGTGGCCCTTTCCTTAGGGATGCACCCATGGCTTTGGGGAGGGCCAAAAAAAGGCATAAAGGTGTTAGTGCAAAGGAGCACTCTGCTCCTCCACACACAGCAGTCCCTGCCCTCTGCTCCACACTGCTGAGCTCCCAAGCACAGAAATCCAGGCTGTGAAATCGCCCTGCCCTGCCAGCCCTGCCGTGAGCCTGGCAGCGCCCCCGGGCACAGACACAGAGCCCTGGGAGGGGGATCCCTCCCACAGCCCCTGCCAAAAACGAGGTTCACTTATTTGGTAAAATTTTAAAAGTTTCATTAAAGACAACAGGAAATAAAGGGTTAATGGGTGGGTACTTGGCATTTGGCCAAGAGTACACTTAACAATATTCTTTTGTTTTTGTTTTTTTGTTACATTAGCTTGTTGCATATTCCTAGACAATTGTGCATATTTATACCTTAAAGAACTGTTTAGAATGGCCCCTCTTTGGGTCTGCTTTTTTAGAACATGCCTGTTTCTTGGCTGTGGTTTTAGTCTTGCTTTTTTATCACCTCCAGCTTGGGCCTTGGTCTATTCTTTTTTTAGACAGCAGGTGCTGGCAGTTGGTATATTAGTAGTAGGGTCCTTATTATATGTTCATTGGATGTTATCCTAACTAAACAGACAGTTCAATTACAAGCATAACTATATATTAGCTATCTCACTACTATGTCTAAGCAAAAAAACCCAAAAACTGTATCTTTCCAGCAGAGTTATTTTAGCATTATACATATAGCATTCATCTTAATATTTGCAAAAAGCCAACTTTATAATATGTATTTATAACACTCACCTAGCCCGGGGCTGAGGGAAGGCGGGGTCTCGGCCCCTCCGTTTGTTTCAGAAGTAGAAAAAAGGGACAAGGCTGCGATTATTACTGGAGGTTTCGGAACCGGGAGGGATGGGGGAGGCTGGGAAATGTCACCGACTTCTTGTGGACGGGGCACGGGCTGGCTTGTGGGCAAATGCGCCCAGCCGGGAGGCTCCGGGAGGCTCATCAGGGTAATGCAATGTGATATCCACCGGAGAAGGCAGGGACGGCTCCACTTCGCCGCTGCAGCGATGCCCTTTAGACAAAAGACTCCCTGGTGGAATGCAAAACAACTCCGGGACAGTGTGTTCAAACAGGATCCAGGGAGAGCAAACCCCCAACCTCCTAAGGAGATCCCTTCTGTTTATTTCTGGGCTGCACCAGGATGTGTCTAAGAGTATTTGGGGAGCAGGCACTCAGTAAAAAACATTACCCTTCTCCTTTTCCCCTCCCTGTTCCCCTCCCAGTCCTGCTGTTCAGGGCCCAGATCAAAAGGTCTCACCCCAAAAATCCTTGCTGACTGCACACCTACAGGCCACACAATGTGACTATTGCTATTGGTGGATATGTGATTTAAAGATTGCATTAAATATCTGAAGTTTTAACTAATCACTATATAAATAACTTCATCAGCCACGGGTTCTTCCAGACTGACTTACAGCAGCTGCTGCACCACGCAGGGAGGAAAATCCACCCGGCAAACCATCCAGACACCTCTTTTCTCCTCCAGATCAAGCCACCCCTGCCAGCACTCAGCTCCTGTGAGGACAGGTGAATTCCAGCTCCTTTCAAACTCTCTGCTCCAGAGCACTGGCTGTTAGGATGGTCTGTGTCACCTCAAGACCAGCAAGGAAATGCTATCAACCAGGACTGCTGCTCCCACCTCTTCAGAAATGCCTTTTGGTGCTATCCCTGTCTCTGATCCCACGGCGCATCCTTCCAGCAGCTCCCAGCCCTCGTGACTCCCTCCAGCCTTCCAAATGAAGACTTGTCTTTTGAGTCATTACAGTTTTTCTGTAAATCAACCTTCTTCCAGGGCCCCCTGCCTTGGCCTTACCTCTCCATCTTCCATCATCACAACCAGATTAATTTTCCTGTAGGCTGGGCTCCTGGAAAACTCTTTCAGAGGAACTTCAAGGAGCTCCTAGGAAAGGTTCTCCAAAACAATTCTGTTCTTGCCCTAACGTGGTTTGAACACCGTGCACACATATGGAGAAGGAAAACCCCCATTACCCTATGGATAACAGCACCTGAGAGCTCCTCTGTGAGTCTGGTGACTCCTCTGCGAGTCTTCCTCTGAGTAAGTGGAAGTCACCAGCCCTAGGGAGAGGGAAAAAACAGGGATCACAGCTTTAAGTTCACTTTTCACACTTTCCTTCGCAGAGGAAATGCTGCATTAAGATGCTGGGTGAAGGATAACACATCCCACACTCCCCCTCTCAGCTCAAAACGTGTAGCCCTCTGCTCCAGAATCCCAAATTGCTGTGCTCGGGCAGGTGATTCATTTATTAAATCATTTCCTTGGTGCTGCCTGGACTTGAGTTAATTTTAGTGAATCCATATCCAAAGATGCCAACCCTTGTCCCTGAAAGCCTGAACTGTTGTGACATTCTGTTTTCCCTGAGAAAAAAAAGGGATTTCTGTTGCCTCAAAACCGTCTCCTGGGCGTTGGTACCAGCGACACACAGATATTTGTTTCTCCACACAGCTTGTTTTGGGGTTTTTTTAGGGTTTTAAACAAGCTGTTGCAAAAATGTTGACTTTGCAAACAAAGTTTCCACATGGAGCAATTTGTCTGCTGCGTGGCATCTTAATTTGGCCTTGTGTGTTATAAATGCATATTATAAAGTTGGCTTTTTGCAAGTATTAAAATGAATATTATATATGTGCTATGTTAGAAAGTTATGCTGTATTAATATAGTCTCTTTTAGTAGTGTGATAAATATCATTTTTAGGCTATGGCATATGCTTTTTTGTAACTAGCTCAAAACAAAATGGGAGAGGCAATTAAGAAATTCCTCACTTCATCCTATCTGAAAGGAGATAACAGCAAGGACACCAAAAACTCCAGAAGGAAGAATTTATTGCCTCACAAATCAAGGGATTTGTGACTTTGTGGAGCCACTGGAAGGATTTCTTTGCAAGAAAGAACGGAGGGGGAGAAAATTAAACAGAAACACCTGAAGTTAAATGTTTAAACCATGTTTGAAATTTATGAATATGCAATAACCTAT